>VWZK01008400.1:0-37340 GCA_013396935.1 Baryphthengus martii | reverse complement strand
GGGCAACCTGTTCTGGTGTTTCACTACCCCCAGGGTAAAGAACTTGTTCCTAACACCCAATCTAAATCTGCCCTTCTCTAGTTTAAAACCATTGCCCCTCATCCTGTCACTCCAGGCTTTTGTGAACAGTCCCTCTCCAGCCTTCCTGTAGGCCCCCTTCAGGTACTGGAAGGTCACTATGAGGTCACCCCAGAGCCTTCTCTTCTCCAGGCTGAACAACCCCAGCTCCCTCAGCCTGTCTTTGTAGGAGAGGTGTTCCAACCCCCTGATCATTTTCNNNNCAACCCCCTGATCATTTTCGTGGCCCTCTTCTGGATTGTTCTGTCAGGTCCATGTCTTCCTTGTACTGAGGGCTCCAGAGCTGGACACAGTACTTCAGAGTACAGGCTTTGAAGGAATCTCAAAGCCTATACTCCAGCAGTCAGCCCTCAGCTAAAGTCATGAGATATACCCACCTTGCCCCTCAGATTGCTCTCGGGGTCACCATCAATCGGACATACCTTTAGGAAAGCCCCCAGCCACCATTTGTGTACATGAGCAGTCTTGGCAGTTCTTCCTGTGGTTTGTGGTGGTTGAGCCCCACACCATGAAAGGCCAGATGGGCTGTTTGTGGGCTGCATGTGATGCTTCTAATCTCTGCTGGAAATGGGAATGTTGGATGAGCTGCTTAAGATTGATGTAGAGATACTTTCTGTTAAGTATGTAGCCAGTCTTTCTCAATGTTGGTATATATTGTTCATATTTCTAGCCATTCGATTCATCAGTGCAATGAATGAAATTTAGATGGGTAATGAAAAGCGAGTCCTGTATTCCACCTTAAACTAGCAAATAATTTTACCCGTCAACAGTCTGAAGTACAGAAGGTTGTTTCTGAAATTCTTGGCTCTAGAAGTTACTGAGGTACTTATGAAAATGTACTTAACTGCCAGTGAGTCAGCATTCGGAGGTCTGAAACTCATTTCCAGGAATTATGTGATTTACAGGGCTTGACTTCCAAAGCTGGCAACTGACACGGCAAGAGAAAGAATAAAGAAACTTTCAAATAAAAACCCCGCATGCCTTTCAAAGGCAAACCACAGTAAGAAAACAGTCAGTCTCTTGAGACATTTCTGCACTTGTCATTTAAAATCAGAGGGTAGGGAAGAAATACTCCATCTCAGTCATTTTCTCTTTGGGAGCACAGTTTCTTCACTGGTATCGAGTCCAAAGATCCCACTGAACCAGAAAAAAAAGAAACATTCCTTAAATTTAACAATACAAATGAAGACCGTTCCTCTTCTTTGGGATTCTTTAAATGTGGAATGAAAGTGTTTAGTATATTACCACGGTTGTAACAACTGATAGTATCCGCTTCAGGCAGTGCTGTGTGAGCAGAGTGGAGTTCACAGGCTACTGGCAGCAAAAGTTTCAGGATTATTATTTAATGTTGTGGACCCCGGGAGCCCTTTGGCCAGGCCCATTTCCAAAGATGAGTTCCAAGCAATGCCAGGGCTATCCAGGTAGAAGTGAGAAAAGGCTGTATTTAGTGAATGAGATGGATAATTCATTTAAGAGTGTTAAGACAAGGGAAGTGACCCTCCCCATGTGCCCCCCCAGCCAGTAAGCAGCATTGATTAGTAGCAATCTCTGAGGGAGAAGAATTTTTCCTCCTGGCAGTACCTTCGGCAGCTGACTGCATGCTCTTGGAAGTAAGTTGCTGTTCTGTCTCATTTCCTTAATTTCCTGGCTCTGCGTCCTGCTTTTCAGACAGATATTTTCCCTTTTCATTAGGGGATGTTATGGTAAAGGTGTAATTCCTACTTCTAGGAGCCAAAGCAGTAGTAGAGCTATTAAATATGCAGGTGATGCAACCATATGAGCCCCTGTGGCTCCAGACTGAAAGACAAGGCAGAGACTTGTGGCTGCATTTTGCTGGAAGGCAGAGCATCCATCCTTTTCACCAGCACTTTGACTAACTTAGCAATGATGTTCCCCTTGCTGTGGTATGCTTTTAATTGCAGCAAGGCACATTACAGCAAAGAACCAACCAAATTTGTGGTAAGCCTTGCAAAAAACCCCTTTTTTTAAGAGTATCATTTGTTACTTGTGTTTGGCATCTGATTCTTATTTGGCTGCAGAAGTTACCGTCCTCTTTGCTGTGATTGGTAAGGACCAAACCACTGAAGGAGTATGAAAATATGTAGAAAACTCTGGTAGCTCTTATATATATTGAGTTTTCCTCTTGATTATGAAAAAAAAAAAAAGTTACTTGGCAAATTCCCAGTGTTGTATAGTCTGCAGCATCACTGCTATCAGTTTGCAGTATCATTCTCAGATCTGGTTATGCCACGGGAACAAGCTGGCTTTATCTTGTAAAAGCAGATGATCTCCTCAAGTTTGTGGGTACAGGTAAAGCCCCCATCATGATTGTCTGGAAAATTTAGGAGATTTTACTTAATTATGTAGTAGTTTAGGCTGATATGTGTGATTTGGCTGAACCTGAAAAAAAAAAAATCGGCTGAAAATAAATGTTTCCTTCATGTCTTTGACAGAATTCTAAAGTTTGTGGTGGGAAAGTGGCCGTTCTCCCTAAAATCTGTCAATTCTGTGGTTCCATCATGTTCATAAATTGCCCTGCTTGTGGTCTGAGAACATAAGATAACATGGGTCAACTTGCTTGGGTTTTATCAGAACAGGAGAGTTATTTTCTAAGGTTGATGCCAGGCCATTAAATAAAGCGGAATATGTTCAGTGTTCCAGTGGCAATATATGATTGGGGCTTTTCTTTCAAGCTGCAATGTCTCAAGACAAATTTTTTTTTGTTCCATCTGGAAGCCAACAGGTGACCTGTGTAGGTTTTTCTGCAAACAGATGTTATGAGACTCTTAAAGGGGTTTATGGCTGGAACACCCACCCACACACACCTCATATACAATTTAGTCTCTTCTGAAAGCAGCAAAGTTGTCTGTTATGGTAGGAACATCCTAACTAAGGTAAAATGAGTTTAGAAATGCTAGGTTAAAATGAGTGGTGGAAATGCTTAAAAATGGGCACTACTCTATGGGAATTGTGTGGCACCAACCTAGGGTCTGCCATTTGCTTTATTTGCTCTTTGTCCACAGCAACCCGGTTTTCCTTCATCATCATTTTGTATTACATGACTTCTAGATCTGTTCCTGGGCTAAGAAGAAAAGGAAAATATATTTAAAATGGAGGAATATTAAAAATGACTTGGTCCAAACTCAATGTACAGGGTGGTGTTAGGTATGAAGGATCCTTTTTTTTCCACCCTAATTTTGTGATCCTCAGTTTAGGTCTCAATATTATACTGTAAAGAGTGGGCTATTTAGAAGCAGCAGAATGAAATACCATCTATGAAAAATACAGAGAAAATATTATTTCTCTGAAGAATGTTTTACTGGAAATAGAGCAAAATAAGCAGACAAAATACTTTTGTGTGTAAGTAGGTAATTGTATACACATAAGGAACGTAGTCTTTATTGCATATAAAACAACAATGGTCTTGGAATCCTAAATAATCAAATTAAAGTGAATGACAAAACCCCAGCCTGTTACATCAGATGCATTTTAGAGGGTTGGAGGAAAGCTTTACATTTCAACAGACATTCTCTGTACCTCTGACATAGCACTCAAAAAAAGCAGCTGTAAATTATTTCATATCACAGCCTAAATAGGCCATTTACGATTTTCGATAGTTGCCTCAGATGTGATTACTGAGCTCAAAGAAGAAAAGGTTTTCGCCAGGAAGCCTTTCCATCTACTTTTGTTTTGGTGAAGATTATTTATGTTCTTATTAAATCATCTATTAGTAATCAAGTGAGGAAAGACAGAAGGGTAAACGCATTGGAAAATAAAATAGAAAGCACTCTGGGAGGTTCCCATATTACTTGTGTTTTGCAGACTGCAGAATTTGGCCGGGAAGGACTTGCCTCTCCAAAACCAGAGGGTCCAGCTGACTTCAGTGAACTCTGTGTTGGCAGCCACTGAGCCACACACCTTCAAGCCTGGTAGGATTCACTCCCAGACACGCAGAGAAAATGTGGAAAACTGAGATGAGAACTGCTCCAACAGGAACCAGATCTGGAATGAAGCAATGTCACTGGGCTGGGAGGAGAGAGGTGCAATTTCAGTGTTTGCTCCTTGTTTCCAGTAAGATACTGAGCCATCTTCTCACTTTAAAAGGGCTCTAGTAAATGACCAATATTTGTAAATGACGGTCCAAGAAGATACATGGCACCATTTTGTTTTAGGTAAATCTTATTTTAATCATGGATATCTTCTTGTAGCTTGTTGGTTTGTTGTTTTTTTTTTCCCAAGAAGATACATGACACCATTTTGTTTTAGGTAAATCTTATTTTAATCATGGATATTTTGTTGTAGCTTGTTGGTTTGTTGTTTTTTGGGTTTTTTTTCCCAGCATGTCTATCTAACACATAAATAACTTCCCGTGGTGATGCAGCAGCCTCACTAACAATGGATCATAAGGAATACCAAGGTAGCACAAGTACAGACGGTTATATATTTTAACAACTTTTCAGGGCTGTTGTTCTCTCATCTTTTGTGGTTACATTATGGAACTTACTCTTAAAACAAATCATCTGAATTCATCTTGTGATGGGAATGAGAACTATCAACCAGATGCTCATTTGCACACCAGAGGACCAGACACAAAAGGTACAACAGCTTGAAGTGCCGACTCTGCTCTTAAATCGAAGGCAAACCACGATGATTGCAAAGTGCTGCAATACTAAAAAATATTTTAAAAGCTTTTCTGTACAAAATATTACAAAAATCCACTAAGCATTTGTGCTGAATTAGTATTTGATGTCAAAAGTTAAAAAAAAAAAAAAGGCAAGAAAAACCCTCTTGAAATACAATTTATTGTGACTGTCCCAATTGTCTCTCACAAACGTTATGATCCCATTTCTGATTATTTATGCTCACTGTGGTTCTCAAGAGAGCAGCGAACAACATGCAGTTTTGGAACCGCTATCATCGAGGGCATACGTAGTTTAATTATTAAAACAAAGCTGTTGTATAGCACGCTCCAAATGCCACTGCTGCCACTTAGCAACCAGTGTGATTTGCATTCCTTTAAATAAATTAGGTATTTAATTACATTATAAATGTAACCTCTAATTGAAGCGCCTTCTCCCAGTGGGCCTAGCTCCATGATGATTTGTCATGAGCTACCTAGAAGTAGATGCATGCTGCTGCAGGAGGGGGAATCTCACCAAGAAGCACTTTAACATCATTCTTGTGGATTTTTGCAACTTAATGGAACTTCCCCCAGGGTATCTCTTAGGAGAACATTTATTCTGCTGTAGCGCGTTGCCTTTTGCTCTTCTCCTTCACTTGTGGCCATTTGTGTCTGCTTTTTTTTCATTGATGGCTTTTATTTTGTATACCTGGATACTCACTGGTGTCTCTGCAGTGTATAAAGGTGGATGAAAATCTCCATTCATGGATATTTCATGGCAGTGGTGGTACTCTTGTTCTAAACCTATTGAGCTGTCTAGATACAGCTCAACTATTTATTTTTTTTTTTTATCTTAAAGCTATTAAGTGAGTGTTCATACCTCAGTTTGCTCTGTGTAGTAACTCCTGGGCCAAATTTAGAAGAGCTTGTTGAGGATGCCAGATAAAACTTCATCATATGCTGAAGTTCTCTCTCATTCTGATTTTTTAAAGGTTTAACAGCTTTAAATATGTTGATTTACCTTAGGCTCTTGGTGGCTGAGTTGATGCATTCAAGTAACACCCGCCCATATTTGTTATCTCTAAAGGGTGTTGTGAAGTTGGTGAAAACAGAGTATAAATCAACACATTTAACCAATGTTACTTTCTGATTGCAGTTTATTGAGGTGTTTAGGCAAGATTCGATAAAAATGGTAATAATTTGTGCTGTGTGGTTGAAGAGCAGCTTTACAGTTTCTTGCCCTGATTGACGTTACCAAGACTACCCCTGGATTTGCCCTCTGTGTCTGTGGCCATCTCTCCTCACAACTTCCATGAAAAACCTGCTGCTCCAATCTGAACAAACAAGGCAGGAGTTTTGAGGCAATCTCTGTGACAGTGGTGCAATTCCATTGCTAAAGACCTGATAGAGGCCCTGAGGAGCAGAAAAAGAATATGTTAAGAATTGTTCAGAGATCAGACAGTTTAAAAGGCTTGCTCAGTCACTCTCAAATAGTAGAAGAATTTCAACACCACATTAAAACCTGGAGTTTGTAATGTAGTAACTTACTCCTGTCAATAGACAATAGCAGGTACAAGAGGGAGGTTGCAGGAAAGAAAAGAACAACAGAAAAAAGGCCATTTTTGGATGGCTTACAGTTCAGTTTCTCTCCAACTCCCTTAGAAATTTTTCCTTTTCTAATTCTTATTTAAGCTCCCACTTTGTTACAAAGTTTTCTGTGTGATTTTGAACTGTGATCTTAGGTCTAACTAACACACAATGTCGGGGACATATTTCTTTGGCTTTAATTTACTGTCTTTGATCATGCTTCTTCTGGTTCTCATAGTAGGAGAAAGATGGTCAGGCATTTGTCATCTAAAAAAAGCCCTCAATTCAGTATGATGCAGTTTCCAGAAGTAGGACAGCTAAGGTAAATGAGAGCTGAGTGACCTTAGAAAAGTCTTATCTCTCAGAGAGAACTTGAGCAAGGTCATGTTGAGGAAAAGGACAGATCGTAACCATTTCTGGTTCCTCTCTGTATTCTGTAGACAACATGAGATCCTTCTCAGTTCCTCTGGGAGATATCTGAAGATGAATCCACTTATATATATATATGTATCTAATAGATTGCAATATTCTTCCCTTCCACCAAACCTCTCATTTTGAAAGATGAAGCCTGAATTTCAAATATGAGATAAGCAGCTCATTTAATTAGTTTAGGACTCTTCTATCTGTGGGTGGACAAATTCTATTTGTTACTCTGAAGTACAACTGCTCCTTTTCGCATAAAGCTAAGAATGCAATGCCATTTATTTTTCTTTCTGTAAGCTGTGTCACTAAATACCTAGTGAAACTTGTTAGGAGAATAAATGTAGAAGTGTGGGAATATCATTTCTGGAGAAGAAACTGCACAAAAGCAGCCTGGCTGCAAAATGTGCGTTTGTAAACACTGGATCACAATCTCAACTGCGGAGCTTCATGGACTTTGATTAATAAGGATCTGGTCTATTGGTTTTCTCTCAGATAAATATTAATGTACTCTTCCTTTTGGCTCAAAATGGCTCCTCCTGATACCTAATACAGAAAGGAGGACAGATGAAGCCTTCCTGGCTAAGATTTCTAATGGAGACTACGGTATTTTGAAAAATACGAAAGAGTGAACTGGTGTATATGGTGCTGCCAAAGACAGGCAGCTATTTTCACGTGGAGAATCTCTTCTTCACCTTTCCTGAGACGTGACATTATCTCAGGCCAGCTCTGCTGTGAATAAACAGATGTCTTTGAGACATCATCCTGTGCCTGGTAACACTTTCAGCAGCATCAGCAATCACATCTGTAGCTACGCTGAGAAGACAATTAAAAAGAGAGGAAGAAGGAGGATCGCATACTTTTTGGTGAGATTATTTTGGTGTAGTTCAGGATTTTGCATTCCTGAGGTCGAGGATTATACAATAGCCTTGGGGTGACCAGTAGCAGCCTCTGAACATCAGGGTTGGAAAAGTGGTTTTGCTGTAGATGTGGGCAGAACCTGCTGCAGGGATGTGGAGGAGCACAGTAAGATCTTGCTCGCTCTTTATCTGCTACTACTAACTAATTGAAGTTGTCTTGTCTTTCATCTTGAGTCCTGCGTTCAGTTTTGGTCTCCGCTATACAAAAAAGATGCGGCCAGGCTGGAGAGGGTCCAGAGAAGGGCCATGAGGATGATCAGGGGCCTGGAAGACCTGCTGTATGAAAATAGGCTGAGAAGAGAAGGCTTAGGGGGAGACCTTATCACCATGGACCAGCACTTGAAGGGTGGCTCCCAAGAGGAAGGAGGCTCCTTTTACAAGGAATCCCATGGAGAAAACAAGGGGGAATGGCTGCAAGTTTCTCCAGGGGAGATTCTGGTTGGAGTCTGGAAGATAATTCTTTACAATGAGAACAATTAAACATTGGAATAATCTCCCAAGGGAAGTGGTGGACTCCCCCTATACGGGGCAGTTTTAAGACACAACTTGACAGGGTACTGGGCCATCTCACTTAAACATTTTTTTTTTTTTTCTTCCCTTACTTGAAAGGTTGGACCAGATGATCTTTGAGGTTCCTTCCAACCTGGCATTCTATGATTCTATGAAATAACCATACTAAGCTGGTGGTGAAGGGGCTTCAAAAGTGTTCAGCAGTGAAGGGGTTGCTTTTTGGGTGTGCTTACTGTAGAGTTTGGTAATTCTCAAGATTTTTGTGGCGGCTTTTTCTTGGTGAACCCTATAGAGCTTCAGAGAAAAATTTATCCCCCTCTGCATCACTGTTTTGTGTCAGCATTGTAGTTGTTGCTGCTCTTAGCACCCTTTTTATCTGTCAGATATTACAGAATCACAGGGGCTGGAAGGGACCTTGGAAGATCATAAAGTCCAACCCCCCTGCCAGAGATATTGCATATCTCTGGCTATCCAAATTTTCTCTTAAATCCCTGAGCTGTTAGAGAATCACATCACAGAATTCGGCACAGCTGTGGGGTGGTAGTTCAACGTGCGTTTGGCAGAGAGACATGAGCAGCAAGGTAGGAAGCTCCTGATCGATACCGCTGGGGAAAAATGAGCAGTCTGTACAACATCTGTGGTGGGAAAGGAGAAACCATCAGCTAATACTGGGCATGGGAAGCTCAAGGATAGTCATGATACTTCAGGCTGCTGGCAGGATGCCTTCTCCCAGCTGATCTCCGCCTAAGGCGGGCAGCAGGGGTGCCTTGTGTTTTTTGTGGGGTAAAAATAATAAAAAAAAAAGGCTAAATCATCATGCTCTGCTTGACTCCCCACAGCTTTGCTCCATGTGCTTTTGCTACACGACATATGGCTTTATTATGAGACTCACCTTCAGCTTGGGAAGTGTCTTTTCACTGCCTGGGACTTGTTTCCCTTCCTTCTGCCATCTGTAACTGTAACAGTTAAAATCTCCTTGGTCTGGAGTATGCTCAGTGGTTGTTGATGGAAAAACCTCCCTGCTGAAGATGGCCAAGCTATTTTATTAGTAAAAGCCAAAGTGAGTGTTCATATGGGAGAGATTAGTTACTGCTTTGCAGAGCAGTCACAGTGGTTTCCTTATGATCTTTTTTTTTTTTCATAAAAAAATAATCTTCAAAGTTGTGTGATTCCTGTTGCACCTGATTTCAGCAAAGACTAATTGAATGTACTGTGCCTTTCCTAAAGCAGTTTTGATTGACTTCTCTTTGTTCTCCACTTCAATCAAGGCATTTACTTGTGCTAATTCATTTATTTGTGTTAATGAACATCTATTGACTCATCCTTCCGTGTTGCACTGAAACTTGAGGTTTGTTGCAAATCGGGCATGGTTTAGCAGACCGACAAAGTAAAAGCATTTGGGGGCTGGGGGTTGGTTCCCTGCCTGCTACAAAGAAAGGCACTTAGAAAATTGAAAACACTGACTTTAGGCTGCTGGTCAGAGGGAAGCCCTTGTTTTCAGCCCGAGATGTGGCTCAGCTGTGCTTGTGGCACTGGCTATTTACAGCCATTTATACTCTGATACAGATTTATAAATAGTTTACAGAAATAGCACTGCAGTTGAACAAAGCAATCTTTATTTTTTTTTCCAGAAGTGATGGGAAGTTGAGGAAGTTGCTGATAAAATGTCACAAATGAGGATTGGAGGAAAACCAGCCCTGCGTGGAGCAGGTTGTCACGCAACAGTGAGGAGATGGACATAGGATAATCCAGTCAGGATGTGGCTTTTTGTTGCCCTTGAGGATCTGTTAGACCAGAGCAACAGGACAACAACTCCTCCTTGTGTCACGGGGTCAAGAAGAAGGACAACAGAGGTGTGGTTTGGGTGTCCTGAGGGGGGAACGCTTTTGTTGTGGCTCTTCTCAATCAGAGGAGCTTCCCCAAAGCCCCTGTGACTGGCAGAAGAGCATTTGAGCATGGCTAAGGCAAAATGCCCAAGATGGGTATGAAAAGGGTGAGCTTTCCACCCCTGATAAGGAGCATCATCAGCTGCCTCTCCTCCCATCTGCCCTTCTGCTGGCCACACAGGGGCTCTGCTCTGGTTACTGCAAGTTTTTGCCTCAGTCCTTCTGTTTCTCACCTTGGAAACACCTCCACACTAAGCTAGCTGATCTCACAAGGGGGACGGCTTGGAGGGCTGCAAGAGGGCTTGGTGGGCTCTTCATGTCTTTTCTACCTCTCTCAGATAACAAGTGATAGGTAAATGAGGTGTCCTTGCAGGTTGAAGCAATGCAGACTTGGGTCTTGTGCAGTTGATGTGAGAGAAACAAAAATTCCTGCTCTCTGTTTCCATTTGTCTTGGTCACTTCTGATCTTTTTTTTTTTCCCACATGCCTTGGTAGCAGACCACAATAACGCACCCTTGCTCTTGGCAGATGTCTGCAGTGATCAAAGGGAGGCTGTAGCTCAGTGCTGGGACCGGCAGGTTGCCTGCAGGTGGCACATTATGGTGGGCAGCTATACTGTACCCTTCCTACAAGTACACTTTATAGTTGAAGAATGAGAAAGAGTTGGGGGAGGTGAAAGTGTGAATGGGAAGGAATGTAGGAGTCGCAAAAAGGCCAGAGGTTGGGACTTGCCCATGGAGACAGGGATTGTGTTGGTTGTTGCCTCCCAATGCTCATCGGTTCTGGCAGGGGAGATACCATGGTGAAAAATGACAAATGGTCATCTCTGGCAGGATGTCAGGCTTGAGAGGAACAGAAAACACTCAAACATGGGGTGCATAAAGAAAGTGTATCCAGCAGGATGAGGGAGGTTCTCCTCCACCTCTACTCTGCTCTGGTGAGACCACATTGGTAGTACTATGTCCCGTTCTGGGCTCCCCAGTTCAAGAGGGACAGGGAAATACTAAAGAGAGTCTAGTGGAGGCTGCAAAGATGCTGAAGGGACTTGAACTTCTCTCCTGTGAGGAAAGGCTGAGAGCCCTGGGGCTGGTTGGTCTGGAGAAGAGAGGCCTGAGAGGGGATCTGATTCATGTTTACAAATCTCTGCAGGGTGGGGGTCAAGTGAAGGAGGCCAGGCTCTTTTTCTGTGGTGTCCTGGGACAGGACGAGGGGCAATGGACACAAACTGGAACCCAGGAAGTTCCACCTTGTGGCAGGATCTTGAAGTGAATTCTCTCCTCTGACCCTTCTTCTTGGGTTAACTGCCCAGCACAGGGGAACCCTTTGCCCTTTCCAACCTAGGCAGTCCTGCTTTGTGGGTTTGGTTCCTTTAAAAACTGATGAAAATACTTTGTGAAGATGTTTTTTTCTCAGGTGGAAAGGGCATCTCTATTGGGTAGTCTGCTGAAATTGAGCGTCATCGTTTGTGTGAGTCTGTCTGGATGTTTGCTTGGGAATGTAAACCAGCAGCTTTTGTTTCCAAATTGCTATATATTTTGTGGAATTGCTTCCATCTGTGAGGCTTTAAAATAACATCAAATTTAAATGATGGCATTTTACATTTATTTTGTCCAAATGTAAATGTTTAGGCTGTTAGGCAGCAGAGAATCAGGCCCAAAAGGAAACTTTTTACTTACCTGTTATTGAAGAAAATCCCCTGAGGAAATATATTCATAATTTCATCTGCCTCTAAAATTTCCACTCTGCCTTTAGTCATATTTCTTGCAACACTTCCTTTCCTTTCCCCAAAAAGAGTAAGTCTTGGCTTCTCCTCTTTCTTTTTTTTTCAGTTTCCTCAGTAGAAAAATTGGCAAAAACATTGTGTTTGGGTGAATCGGTTGCAGGGAAATAAATCAGTCAGTTACTACCTCTAGAAATCAAGACATGCAAGGTTATCTCATGCATCCAGCTGGCAGATTTTCAACCTTCTTCCTACCAGGAATTGCAGCATTTCAACCTACCCACTTTCTGGGAACGCCGGGTTTTTTCCCGTGCACTCTGCAAAATGTGGGAATTTGTTTCTAATTATGGAACAAATTAGAGGTTTGCTTGGCTATTGATTAGCTACCTTCAGAATCTGCTTTAGGGAGGCAAAACACGCTATCAGCACTTGAGGCTCAACAGTGTAATTAATAAATGTTTAAGATTTGTCTGATTTTTGAAATCACCTCATTTGTTAGACTATTAGTTAAGTGCTAAGTTTTTGTCTGTGTAAATTCTTCAGAGAAAATGCTCAAAGGTTTACAAATAGAGCATTACTGACTTTTTTTCTGTCCTTAGAAGCAGCTCAAAGCCTTTGACATAGCTGCTTTATAACTTGAAGGCTTGATTGCCATTTAACTTTAATTGCCTTTATTGCCGTATAGCTTTTGGGTCATCCTGCGTGAAACTGCTTTCATTTTATTACTATATTAAAAGATATGAAAATGAAGGGGAAAACTGTCCTACTTCAACTCCACGCTTCTAATTTTTTGCCATGTTTTTCATGTGATGTAAAGGGAGTACATTTCTGGAACGTAAACTTGATGCTTAGGAAGCAAATACAGCAAGGGGACTGTTCTATATACATCCTATGTATGTTAAAATCATTTGAGGATTAAATGAGTCTATTCAGAGCCACTGTGGGGTTATTTTCCATGGCTTTTTACTCAGATAACCCTGCACAAGTAAACGAGAGTTGTTAGTGATGTTTGAAAAGGCAAGCTACTTGCACATGTGTGAATCTCAACCACTTTCATACATATAAATACTTTTCTATTTAAAATGATCTAAAGTTTTTTTTATGCATTGTGATAGTAAACACAGACAGGGCATATATATTCAATATAAAGCGGGCAGGCTATTTTGGAAAAATAAATATTATTAAATTTTGCCATTAGTTGAGGTGATCTGGGTTTTTCTCAGCTTGAAAATAGTGGGAGCTAAATTACTACAACAGTGAAGCCTCATTTTACTTGCACAAGTGGCTGGGAAGCAGCTGGATCATAGCTTGATATAGAGAAGTTAATCTTCTAGAACACGAGTANCCCCAAAAAAAAAAAGATCTATATCATCAGTGGTTTGTTGGAGACTGCCATCAAATGTCACGTGCTCGAGAAGTCATTAGGCTATTCAGTCTAATATTGGTGCTTGACTACTGCAAACTTCCTTTTAATCAGAGGCCTAGTTATGACTTCATCACAGGCAGAAGAGAATCTGGGCTCTGAACTTGGATGAGTCTGGGCCAATCTCTTTTCTATGGTGCCCAGTAATAGGACGAGAAGTAACACATACAAGCTAGAGGAGGTTCCACCTCAACATGAGGAGAAACTTCTTTGCTGGGAGGGTGACGGAGTCTGGCCCAGGCTGCCCAGAGAGGTGGTGGAGTCTCCTTCTCTGGAGACTTTCCAACCCCCCCTGGATCTGTTCCTGTGTGGCCTGCCCTGGATGATCCTGCCCTGGCAGGGGGGTTGGACTAGATGATCTCCAGAGGTCCCTTCAAACCCCTAACATTCTATGATTCTATATATTTGTATACATCTCATGCACCTCCCAGTTCTTGTCAATGGAGAGATGGAGTTGGAGGTCCAGTGAAGATTCAGTGGGTTGAAAAGTTAAAACCCACTAACTTCCAGCACTTCTTCAAGTACCTCTTCCTAGCTATATAGAACATACAGACCCTGGACCTACTAGAAAGATATAGCCTAAACCTCCTTCAGTGGTCATTAAACAGAAGTTACTTTCACCTCTGTCGAAGTCAAAATCTCCTCTACGAGGTCATTGGATTGAATACAAGTCACACAGACAAAGGCTGTGAGGTTTTTTTAGGCCTACAAACTAAAGCTGTTGTTAGATCTTCTATCAAGGAAAAATGTCAGATGCCCACAGGACATCTTTAGTACATCAAAGTGCAAGGACGGTGCAAAAGTAAACATATGTCTTTTAGATACAAAGTGTGTTTGCATAGCTGTAAAAATCTGGCACGCAGATGGAAACACATTGAATTTGAGTAGGAAACCAGATCTGCAAAACCATTGTTTGTTACCAGGTTGCTCTCGAAGAGATGGATTATGATGACTGATGGGAATCCCTGGGATGAAGCGCTTGCTCAGGCTGGCAAGCAGTTGCTCACGTGAGCAGCAACGATTTCAGCATGCTGGCTTTCTCCCCAGTGCACGGCAAATGCATAAACTGGTCCAAATCTTTATTTACAAATGAATGTGCAGGTCAGCAATATCTTCTCTGAGGACTAGCAGCTGAAGTGTTTATCAGCCATGGCATGCATGTGCTTAACCCATGGTGAGTGAATATGAAAAGACAACTCTGTTGAGTTGTGCTGTGTTTAGCACAAGCTAAAATCTTGTGTATGAAAAGCTACCACGGCCCAGCTGGCACATAGGAAGTCTTTAACTTTTTCTGGATGTGAAAGAGCATATTTTTTATTTTTTTTTTTAGCAGGAAAATCCCATCTGTAGAAAGTGGGCAAATTTCAAGAGGCAAAGCACAGAGCCTGGTATGAGAAATAGCTTCAGAGTGGGAGGATATCTGAGAAGTGTGCCTGGGATGCAAAAATACATCTAGGAACCGGGGTAAGTCCTTTGAAGAGCTGTTGGAAAAGAACAGGAGGAAGTCCATGTGGTTCTGGGACATCCCAAACTAGAACAGTGCTATTTTCTGAGTACCTGGGACACATGGCACTGTCTGAAAAATTTTGTGCGTTGTTATTGAAGGACAGAGCAAAGCTGAGTCCGTTGCTGTGTGCTCCATCAGGAGAGGCCATGAGAAAATCATGGATGTTGTCTGCAAACAGTCGCTTGCTAGTTAAATTTAGGAAAGAACTGAGAAGTGCAGTTTCTAATAGTTTAGCTGAAGTTGGGCTTTGTCTTTGTTCCAAGTCAGTGTTTTTCATCCATTCAGTTATTTTCAAACTCACTTCATGGAGATTTATGTGAAAAGTAACAGAAAAAATCAATCCATGTGATGGCCTTATGCAAAGGTCCCTCAGGACCTCCTGTTCTGTGATCCTTTGTGCTTCCGCTGGGAAATATTTAAAGCAGGAAGACAGGGAAACTACAAACCACATGTGTAAGAGATGGTTATTTTAAAACCTCTGAATGCCATTTAGACCTTGGAGATAGTTATTATGCAGTGAATTCTCAAAATTCTTTTGGATAAGGATCAAGGAGAGCATCTGTAGAAAACAAAAGTATTGGTCTGAGATGCCGTGGATTCACAACCCTGTATTTTGCCATTTCCTCTTGGTTGCACTTTTCTTTGTCTCTTGTTTCTTAGGCAGATCTTGGCTATTTCTGGGACTCCCAAACTCAGTGCTGTTCCAGTCACAGCTTGTTGCAGGTGATTCGTTCTTTGGGGAGCCTTCACTCACTGCACATTCCCTACTTTGCACACGTGGACACTGGCACAGTTCTGCCAAACAGCTAAAGTACAGCTTTCAAAGACGAATGCACAATAAGAGGTGGGAGAGGAAGGAAAAAGCAGATTGACAAGTATAGCGATATGGCTGAAAAGTTCTGAAACTCCTTAAAATAATGGACTGGAAAGAACCTCAAGCTTCCAGTGATCCTTGATATACCTTCAGAGTTGTATAGCTCTTTCTCTCAACTCTTATTTCTGGGTCATGACTCCTCATGACAATGACAAATTGTTTTGGGGACTTTCTTTTAAGACCATGGCATGATCCCAAACCTGATTCCATAAACAAATAAGTAAAATGCAACAATTTAAACACCCAAGTAGGAAAAATAACAATGGATGTGGAAGAAAGGTAAGTTTGCACACTTGGCATTGTCACTGATAGGACAACATAGTCATATGTCATACCATTTCCCCAAATTCAGACATTCATGACATGGAGATGAAAAATAGAATCACAGAATCCTAGAATGTTAGGGGTTTGAAGGGACCTCTAGAGATCAAGTCCAACCCCCCTGCCAGAGCAGGATCATCCAGGGCAGGCCACACAGGAACAGATCCAGGTGGGTTGGAAAGTCTCCAGAGAAGGAGACTCCACCACCTCTCTGGGAAGCCTGGGCCAGGCTCTGTCACCCTCCCAGCAAAGAAGTTTCTCCTCCTGTTGAGGTGGAACCTCCTGTGTTCCAGCTTGTACCCGTTATTTCTTGTCCTATTACTGGGAACCACAGAAAAGAGACTGGCTCCTTCCACTTGATACCCCCCCTCCACCTTTAGATATTTCTAGACATGAATCAGATCCCCTCTCAGGCTTCTCTTCTCCAGACTAAACAGCCCCAGTTCTCTCAGCTTTTCCTCATAGGAGAGATGTTCAAGTCCCTTCATCATCCTCATAGCCTCTATTGCACTCTTTCCAATAGGTCCCTCTCTCTCTTGAATTGGGGAGCCTAAAACTGGATCCAGTATTCCAGGTGTGGTCTCCCCAGGGCAGAGTAGAGGGGGAGGAGAACCTCCTCGACCTGCAGGGCACAGTTTTCTTAATGCACTCCAGGAGACCATTGGCCCTCTTGGCTACAAGGGCACATAGGTAGGTTTCTGGCTGACTTTTAATCATGGGAATATATTATACTTATACTTCACTGTTAATATTTTCCACTGAGGTCTAAAGTAACCACTACCATTTGCAATTGTCAGCCTTTATAAGCCAACTGCTGGTCAGTGTAAGGATTGGAGCCACTTTTGAAGGGATGATAGCCGATTGCCTCTCTTGAGTGCAAAGTGAAAATATGTCCAGGAGTTGCCACTAATGCTTGTTCCTAGATCCTGATAATGATAGCAAATCTCACCAATCTCACCTGCTGTCAAACCCTTCAAATTTGGAAGCCTGAAACGAGGCATGTAATTCCAAAATCACGAGCTCTGCAACTGCCGGCGAAAGTTAATGGTGCAAATACCATAGCCACGGCTGACAGTGCTGATTGATGGGATTGCCTTGGATCCACCCGGCCCTATTAAAAAAGACATTATTCAAGAATATGGGCTGACAAAGTGCATACTAATTTAAGCTTCCCAGAAAGTCATCATGTGCTCTGTGGGAGAAATTCAGTGCATTACAGTCTCTACCTACCTTCCCGTCTCCTGTGTCTAGCACTGTACTGGTCTTCTCTATAGCTGCAAATACTTCAGTTAATCTTTTTATTATTATTGTCCATTTTCCAGTGCTTTCATAGCTACATCCAGCCTTATGCTGTTGCATAGGGGTAGAAGGGCTGGCTGCTGCACTCCTGGACTCACAGGAAAGGATTTTTCGATGATCTTTCGAGGTCTCTTCCAACCTCTAACATTCTGTGATTCCTGAGCAAATTCTTTCTGCCACAGACAGAAATACACCTCTGCTGCACTTACTTCTTCTGTGGACCACATTGCAAAGCCTGCCTGGAGTCATGTAAGTGTGATGCAAAGTGGTGTGAGCTTGTGTTTCAATCCTCATTTATTAGGAAAAAATTAAATGGGAGAAGAACCTTGATAGAAATTGTTTCAATTTTGTAGCAAAAGCAGCAAATTCACCGGGGAAGATCCAAGTTCATATTAATTTAAATTTGATCATGCAAGATTGATGGAGGGCTGCTGGTTGGAAAGGCAGCTTATGACCTGTCCATTCACAGGATGCCGTTGGCAGAGGTGGGCCAAGTGAAAGTCATGGCAGAGTCCACCAGTTTGTTTTCATGTTCAGTTTGACATGAGTCTCTGGAAATTACCCTGGTCGGTCTGCTACGATTCCTGTGGCTAGCAAAAGCGGGAACAATTCAATATTATAAAGTATTTATAAGTCCCTACGGCACATTTACAGATGTCCTTGGCAACATCAATTTCCAGCCTGTTAATAGCTTTAAAAGCTAAAAGCAGAACTGTAGACCTTTTCCAGGCACTAAAAAGCAGCAAATGCTGACAGACAAGTAGTGAGTAGGCAGATCCCTCTCTGCCCACCTCTGATAACAATCAAGTTCTTGTATTGTGCATTAGCTTCAGGGAATGGATTAGCCCTTTTGGCAGCCCACTATAAAGCACTTTGCAGTAACTCATTTGGAGATCTCAATCGCATGAATCATCCAGGTTAAGTTTAAATTGAGCTCGGAGGGGCTGATTCTTCTCTTGCTTACACCAAAATGAATAGAGAGCTATTGGGTTAGAGGCAATATTGTTACGGAGCCGTGTAGCATCAGTATGCAGGTGATCAGAATTGGGCCCTAAGGGTGAAAAATTGGTATGCTAATCAAAATTATCTGAGAGAGGAAGTATGGGTTCCTATATATAGCAGTAAATAATTAACTACTGACATAGAATGAGGAGCTTTCTTACAATAAAGAAAATGGTCCAATTTCAACCAAATATTTAAGGTCCTTCCTTATTAGGCTCCTACTTCTCCACTGAGTTTACTGGGCCTCTTCCATTACCGAATTAGAAGCATTTCTTCTGGCAGACATGGATATTTGAATACATGCATCCTCCTAACACATAAATACATGACCATTTGGTTTGAGATGAGGTCTCTTATTTCTGGCCACGTCTTGTTAGTACATGAAAGAGGTGGGAGATAGAAAAGGTGGCAGACAGTGGGCTGCCAGATGACTTTGTCCAGCCAGTGTCCCATTCTCCACTTGCATCTAAAGACCCCAGAAAAAGAGGGTTAAAGTCATTCTGGGTGTGGGGAGCTGTTCTTGGTCCACATTGGCCTTGTAGGCAGAATTTTCCTCGTTTGATCAATTCTGAGTCTATTGACTTTAGTGTGAATATGCTTCAGGGTGCATCCTCGGAAGGAGGCATACATTTTTTTCAGCTTCCTATCAATTAAACGAGATTTATAGCACCGAGCTGTTTCTCAGTCATGAATATCTAGGGATGAAAGAGCTAAACACATAGCTTCCTCAAACCTGCTCTTACAAACAACTGGCAGGGCACATGTTTATACATTTTTTTTTTTGAGTCAGCTGAGCCTGCAGCCTCTCTCCCTTCTCATTCCCACCTTTCCGTTTAAATTGTTTGCATTCTTCTCATTCGGAGGTTCCAGGTGAGCAGAGCAGATTTATTCCACTGGAAGAGAGAGCAAGAGGTGGCCCGGTGATAATGCAAGAATCTACTGAAGAGCTTGTACACAGCTTTTCCTGTTCACACTGCTCACTCAGCCTCTCCACCCTTTTCTGAAGGTTTGCTTTGAATATAACGTCTTTAAAAGCTGCTTGGATCTCAATAGCTTCAGATGCAGAGGAGGTAAATGGTGTCCAGAAATCTAAAATAGAGCAAGACACTGCTCTGTCCAGTGACCTGGAATAATTGCAGTGTGGCTCAGAGGAGCTTGCAGGGGTCATGTAGTCCCTGCCCTGCCTTGCAGCAAGTTCAACTTTTCCTAGGTACTTACTGATAAATGTGAGTCTGCCCTGTTTTTAAAAAATCTCCTTGGGTGGGGGAGATTCTGCTACCTCCTGAAGCAAACTGCTCTGGTACATACTTGCCCTTGGTTGCCTATTGATATGTAACAGCCTGGAGAAGTTGGAGAGGTCTGAACCTAGGATCCTCTACTTGGTTTATTGGTCTGCACTGGTATATTCATTTTTGAAGGTTTATAGGTTTATAGCTCTTGCTTCACGCATCAAGAATATCTTCTGATTTTGAAAGCGAAATGAAGAGTGTTTCCCAGTGATTCTGAGCTCAAAACACTTGCAAGGCGATGTTACGGAAGCTGAAATTCTGCAGCCACCAGTTGAGCTCAGACTTCTAGGATTTTTAGGCATCTGGCTGCACAGCAGGGAGTCTGTCAGCCCTGTGAAATACATCTAGGCTCTGCCACAGGCAGTGAAGGTGAGGTGGTGGAAGGACAGGCCTATTTCCCTTGGAAGTTAAATTAAACCAGTGTGTCCCTGCTGCAAATTATTGAATTGGCATAGTCCTGGAGAAGCGAAAAAAATGTTCCAGTTAAAAACTGCTAACTAACCTTTCAGAAAACCACCCTCCCACCATGTGTTTATCAAACATGCTAATCCTTTCCCCTCGGATAGTTTAGAAACAAACTGCCTGCATACAGACATTCAGGGGAACAGCTCATGGAGTGGTCGCAGCTCTTGAGTTCACTTTCAGAGGACTTCAGAGAAATAATTAGGGCTTTTTCGTCCGTCTGGCTCTACAGCCAGAACACCAGTATTTACAATTCTGCACATCCTTCTGTTAATGTCTTCATACTGGCTGATAATGGTTTTGCAAAAGTTAAAAGAAAGACCTCAGCTACAGCGAGAGAATTTTGCCTGTGGAAATAACCACTGCTGCTTCTCAGCTTTCAAGCCCAGGGTTATCAGGAATGTTTGCAGAAAAATGCACGCTGAATGCAAGAGCACTTTCTTTCCTGCTTGTGCTTTGTTCCCTCTCACAACACTTGGAATTTAAATGCTTCAGTCAGTGGCCAGGTTCTTCTTTGTTCTGCTGAGAAATGTTATTTCCTCCTTCACCCTGCCTCCCAGAAGCCTACAACATCTATGTTAAACCACAAGCAGTTTCTTTACAAAAGAGGAGAGGCATAAAGGATTCTGTCTAATGCTTGGGCGAGAGGAAGGGCAAACAAATGCTGCTCAGTTACACTAAATTAATTGGATGTGGAGGCAGGACATGTCTTAGGAGAATCTAGACAACTCAGAATGGGAACAGGACCCTCTTTACTATGCAGTTGTTACAAAATGTTCCCTCTCCACAGCAGTGGAAAGGGAGAGAACTGCAGCTCTCAGCCTTGCTCTCTTTCATCCTCACTACCTTCATCCCCAGCACTAGAAAACATGCCATTAAAAGGTACAAATACACAAGTCCTCCAGCAAAGGAAACCTATTTATAATTGGATTAATTTACTTAAGACCTGTTATAAGTAATTCAGCTCCTTTCTGGAGCTTAGTGAGGGTCTCTACGCCAACATTTCACTTACTTAGCACCAACATCTCCCATAGCACCAGCATGCAGTATCTGGGTGATGTTGTTTGGCTCTTCATACAAAAAGGTGTTGCCATGAAAGGAGCAGAGAAACAAAAGGAGCAGGAGAAGATACTGAGGAAGTTAGAACAAGAAATGGTCAAGAAGAATAGGTGTGGGTGGACCATGAAGGTGCTTGCAAACACTCGGGTAGGTTTCAAGCCCCCAGCTAAATCACTGGCATGTAGATGTCTCTGTATGAACTGGGTATTTAAAAACCTGTCTAAAGTTAATTAGGTGTTTGAAAACCTGTTTAAAGTTAATGCTGTGCAGGGGGCTGTGCAGCTGCCCAGACATAACTGTTGAGGGAAAGCATTTGCCCGGAGCTTCTCTGCCATAAAAAGGCAGATGAGTCTCAGTCTGCACCATCTCATATGTTAGTTGAAGTCTTACCATGTGTCTCCTCATTCTCCTTCTCCTCCTCTTCTCCTTTTCAGTATTCAATTGATAGAGTTTAGTAAGCACATACCTGAAATAGATTGGAGGCCCACAAAGACAATTGCCACCATCGTAGAATTGTCAGGATTGGAAGGGGACCTTAAAGATCATCGAGTTCCAACCCCCCTGCCTGTGGCAGGGACATCTCCCACTAGATCAGGTTGCCCAGAGCCCCATCCAACCTGGCCTTAAAAACTTCCAGGGATGTGGCTTCCACCACCTCTCTGGGCAACTCCTTCCAGTGTCTCAGTTGACTATAAAGCCACCCAACCAGCCTTTAAAAGTTTACAGACTTTTACTCTTCCAGTTACAATCTGTGGGTCACATTGTGAGGCAAAGATGTTTCCCATACTCAGCACTCTATGTTTACTGGAAAGTTTTGCTTTTCACTAGCCTGTTTGCTGAATCCCTTGGAACTGAGCACGTACACGCTGGTATTCTACAACGATGTGTAGACCACCTTTTGATGTGAACCATAATGAAGAACATTGTTGTACTGACAGCTTAGGCATTTATGTTGTGGAGAATGAATCCACTCAGTACCTAAAAGTAGGGTTATATTTGGTGAATATTAGTTTTGCTTACCAAAATACAGTCCTATAGAGTCTTGGAAGGTACATCCCTCACCAGGAAATGCTCTCAAAGTAATTGCAAGAGCCTTTTATGTATCCCAAGGTCGTTATGTTTCCTCTCAGTCTTCTCTAGGCTAAACAACCCTATCTCTTTCAACTGCCCCTGACAAGCCACCTTTCCTCAGGCTCTGATTATCCTTGTCATTCTCTTAGTGACATGCCAATTGCTCCCATCTTTCTCTTATTACCGTATTCTGGAGGAGAGGCAGGATTCCTGCTATGCTGGAAGGAAGATGAGGATTGCTTCACATCTTGCATAAAACCCACCTGCTTCTACATGCCAGAAAGAGGTCAGTAGATGCAGCTATGTAACACTCTCAACTCTTCAATCTGCAGGTCTGACCTTCTTCTCTCATATTTATCCAGTGGTTTCCCATCTTCTATTTGTGCAGTGGCTTATTCCTACCTTTTCACCTATCTTTGCTGAACTGCATCCTATTTATTTCAGAGTGGTACACCAGCTAACGAAGATATTTCTTTCCTTTCGATTCTATGCCTAGAGAGCTCGCAACTCACGTTACATTTAGATGGTGCAGACGTTTCATAAAGAGCACTCCGCGCTCTCGTATGAGTCATTAATGGAAATACTGAGAAATGCCAGCAGCAAGCTGGATTTTTGCAGAAAGCCATGGGACATCCCTCCAGTTTCACATGGGACACTGATAAATTTTGGCATAAGGTTTTCAGGCAATTGTGTGTAGCTTGTAACACTTTGAGCGAGGGAGGTCATTTAGAAAACCCAGTAAAGTACCTCCAGTAGAGTATTGAAGCTACTTTAAAAACCTTACTGTTAGACAGCAAAATACCTCCTCTTTACCTGAGTGCTGCCCAGCAGAGAGTCAGGGATTTTTGGGCATTGTTGACAGTAGCATCTTAAGAAACCAAGCCTGGGAACCCCTCATCTACAGGACATTCTTCTAGCTGGTTTGAAAAAATGTCAGGGTTTTCATAGTGTTTTAAGTAAAAATACAGCTCGTTACATCCATTTCCTCCAAGCATTTTGGATCCACTAGAATAAAATGTAGTATTTGATATCAGTTGGCCTTGAGAAATTCATGCTGCTGTCGCTGGCTTTTTAGAGGCTTATAAATTACTATAAAAAAACTCAAAAAAAATAGATATGCCACATGCTCTTTCCGAGTTTTCTGTTTTCACCTGTCCCCCATAATTCTCAAAACCAATACTTGTGAACTGTCTGTGATTGTACCACTCAGTTCCCACAGATGCCTCAGCCTGACTTACAGTGGGTCAACTTGAGCCAGGAGATGTAACTTATAGAAGTGTAGTATAATTTAAGTTACAAACAACTCCTGGAGGTCAGCTATTGCAAGCCCTACTCACAGGCCCAACTTGAACTTATCTAAGCATTTTCTGCCTTTTTTTTTCAATATTTTTTTCTCTCTTATTCAAGCTTAAGCTCCTTTTTATTACTAAGGTTAATTGTTGTGGGCATTTGATTACTATTACACTCCAGAGAAGACTAAACAAACCAGAAAATAACACCAGAAAGCTGTTTATTAACTTCCTAGTCTTACAAAGCAATGAACCTGGTCCTTTTATCTTCTTCTGAATAACGTGCTCATTGAATATTTTCCTGTTTCTGTCTGCATATTTATCAAAGAACAAAATGAACTACCTTTTCGTCGTCTTGCCTCAACATAATCCAGTCACTATCCTCACACTCCTCCTGAGGAACTTGAACTGGGAAAATAGTCTTATCGTGACGTTCCAAGAGTAAAAGTATTAGAAGTGCAACTGAACTATTCAGTCTTTTTCTTCACAGAGGTGGGTATTGTTTGACTCTGTATTTGTTCCTCAAAGGAACCATTATTAAAGAATTCACATTATTTTCAATGCAAAGATAGCTGTTCCTTTCCTTACATGCTTCATCAGGAACATTACTGCTTGTTACTGCTAATCTTGCCCTTTCGACATTGTTATTCAATGTAGTCCTCAAGAATGTGCCTCAAAAAAAAGTCCAGCCATAAAATCAACTCACTTTTCACTGGCCTAACTAGAAATACATTCCAATATTTATCCATATTTTTTTTTACTGCACTGCTAACTCTTAATCTGTTTAAATCTGCAGTGTTGAGATATTTTCTCAGAATTATTGACAGATAAAAAGCCAAACCCCTCTGCTCCTGTCTTTTAGCAGACCAGAGTTATTTCCAGGCCTATCCCCTTTTGATACAGACAATATAAAAACAAATCTTACTTGTATTAACCTCTTGAATATGGTAGAAAAGTGTATTATAGTGTAGGGCATGGAAGCTCTTCCTCAGGTTTGATCTCTTCCAGGAGGAAATCAATATACTTTCTAACAATTTGATTTTGAATAAGGTCTCTGGGCATTAACTTTATTAATGAAACATTATCACTTGAATTGATTTTTGCCGTGGATAGAAGTCTGGCACACAATTTGAACTGCTCTGGGTGTCTTCTGGGAATGGCACCAGTCTGATATCAACTCATAGCAGCTGATATGCATGACCACAGGAGCCAGAGAATATTGCTGCTGCCATGGAAGCTGAACCAACTACCATGAGCAACTGGCAAAGTCACTCTCAGAGCTGGATTTTAAACTCATTTAGGTATCCAAGTGTTTGTGGAAATGTTGATGTTTATTCAGTTGTGGTTTCTAGAACCCAAAGAATATGTCTACGATAACCGATGCGGTCTCCAAGTGAGTTTGAAGTGAACTAGCGAGCAAAGTTAGTCATTTGAATCCTGAAATCAGGAGAGCTGTGTTAGAACTGCATTATATTGCACTAATTAATACTGCTTCTTGACAAAGCAGTTGCCTTGGAAAAGGATTTTGCTGACAGGGTTGTGGCTGCTGTAGCTGTAGAGGGTTGGTTGAGCATTAGGCTGAGTGCTCTGCTCTGCTATTCTGGCCAAAGTAAATTCAGTGAGTTGGTAGGATCAATTCATGATCACAAATACTTCAGGTTTTGAGAGCTGGAGATTACAATTTAGCTCTTGAAGAAAGTCCATAGTTGCTTTCTGCTTTTGTCAAATGAAGCTTAACTTGTAGCTAAAAGCTTTAAAAGATGTTGTTTCTTGGGAAGTGGTGTTAAGAAAGAGCCTGAATTAGGACTTCATACACCTCTGAAATGTTGAATGTACATAGATAAAGAGCACCACCTGTTCAGGAGATGTGGCATGTTAGTGTGCTTCAAATATTTCTTACTTCAGCATAGTCATGTGTTCAGAGACACATTTTCATGTCTTACAGAAACACACAAAGCCTTTTCCGTTTAAGGAAATCGCTTTCTGTTACATAAGCACTCAAAGGAATTTACCTGTACATCTGTAAAGCAAGTGCAATAAATATATTTGTCTTGTGTTTGGAGTCAGCTCTACAGAATCACTTCCTCTTTTCAGCTAAGCGAAAATGTGAAAGATGACTGAAAATGAATGTGACAATATTGCACTGTGCTGAATTCCATTCCATTTTCTAAGGGAAAATATTGAGACATTGGTATCCAACTCCATGCTTTGGAGTGCCATCTAGTCATGTATGGAATCGTGGCTTTTTCATATAAAAGATGACAATGCAGCTACATTCAGATCTTAATAATTATTTATAAAAGTACTTTTTTCCTGTTCTTTCTTCTTTTTCCCTCTTACTTCTTTCTTGACCCTTCTGCTCACTTATCCCTTCTCCTCTCTTCTCCCTTTTTTTTTTTTATCTAAACCAGAAAGTAAGCGGGAACCTGTTGACTGCCAGTAAAGCATGGAATAAAGGGAAGGAAAATCAAAGAAAATGTCATTTTCAGCTGATCATATATATTAGAATGAGTGTCTTTTAAGCACCCTAGAAATTCAGTGATGACACTTTATGTATAAACGACATCCACAAAATGCTGTGTGGATTTAAACAAGTCAAAGCTCACGTATTTGTTCTCTATTGTATGGCTGTTTTTTTTCCTTCCTTACTGCTTGCTAGCTGTCAGAAGTGACATTTTTATTTTACTACAGGATTTCAGCTATTCCAATTTTAAATGTTAGTACAAACATCAAAGAAAGTTGTGTGAACTTCACTGTCTCAA
Source organism: Baryphthengus martii (assembly GCA_013396935.1). Lineage (NCBI taxonomy): Eukaryota > Metazoa > Chordata > Aves > Coraciiformes > Momotidae > Baryphthengus > Baryphthengus martii. The sequence continues at coordinate 11,240 of VWZK01008400.1, read as the reverse complement.
AGCACTAGACCCCAACATTTCATTAATGTCAGAGAAAGCTCCTTTACATACATCCATGGCTGAGTGCTCACACCTGAATGCACAATCATTCTCATGCTTATCCAGTGGGCACTCGATGCAACTGTGTATGCAAACAAAGTCCAATATTTTACTCAAAATTCTGCAAATCCTATTGACTGATTGCAGGTTATCCGCACCGAGACTATCGACTGATTTGGAAAATGTAGCTGTAGCAATCTTAAGACTTCAGGAACTAAGCCGGAGGGCAGTGCTCTCATCAAAGATGCAATCAGAGAAATTAAGGTTGACTCTCTGCACAAAAATCTTACCAGAAAATATTTACTCTATCAGGTATCTCCACTATGAGGAAAGTGAGTCAACTTCTACAGCTGAAAAAGCCTTTAAAAAGCTGCTGAAAATAAGGCCAAATTCTTCAACTACAAAATAGGAGCAACAACCACTGATTTTGAATAGTGCTGCTCATATTGTACAGTCAGAGAAGAAAATGCTATGATTAAAATTAAAAAAGAAATAAATTAAGGTGTTTTTTTTGTCATTGGTGCCCATGTGTAGGAGTACAATGATGCAAATATTTAAACCATTCAACTAATTACTCAGTCGAACTTTTAATACATTTCAGTGCTTGATTTCAGAATTCAGCTTTATACCTGAAATGTTGTGGAAGAAGAGGAATCTAATTTTGTGATTGCAGCTTCTGCTTTCCAAAATGTAGAATCACAGAATTATGAAGGTTGGAAAAGACCTCTAGGATCATCAAGTCCAATCATCAACCCAACATTATCATGACCGCTAAATCATGCATAGTAGCTTTGTGCCTTGACGCAAGGCAAAAGTGTACGACATCTGCACGATTTCCAACTTTTTTCTTTAAGAAACTTTTGTTTGTTTTCAGAAGTCGCATTTTAGCAATAGAATGTGATTTGTGATCTGTGTGAAACGTTTCCTACTTTCACATATCCATGTAGTTGTGATGTACATTGTGTGTGTTACCATCCAGGGAATATACTCATCCCTAGTCAACAAAGATGGAGCAGCTCATGCATTTTTTTTTCCTCTTAGAAGTACTGGGCCTTTCACTATTGTTTTGGTTTGAGTATTAGTCCTAAAGCCTTTCCCTGACCAAGATTCTCCTGAGTTTCAAATCTGTTGTTGGCTAGCTGAAATACTTTTTAGTTATTTGTGGAACAAACTTACTATTTGAATGTCTTGTCTACAATCAACTTTGGTTGCTGGCACCAGTGACAGCCTTGATGAGCACTGAGAATGTCACAGTCTATATAAAAGCATTTGGGGAAAATTGACAAACATGAAAGACATTGTTGTAGTTATACAGAATGAAAGCCAAAGGACTTTTATTTAAAAAAGAAAAAAAAAAAACAAACAACAAACCAAGCAACTATATTGAGATGGATGCGTGAACACATTTTAAGGTAACAGTTTGATAAATATTCTGAAATGTGTAGTTGTTTGTCCTCCACCGTACAAAAAAAAAAAAAAATATTTATATGGAAACATTGATGTAGATCATTACAAATGAAAGATGTCCCAAATAGGTAAAATTACCAGGCAGGGAAAGTTTCCATTGCTGAAGTTCAGTAATGTGCTTTCTCATCGACCTCTTGTCTACGTAAGCTGTTATTTAGGGATAGCTGTTGCCTTTTAAATTAATGAATTTTGTCTTTATCGGAAGCTACCAAATTTAAACAAGTCCTTGTTAATCACTGAAGCATCAGGCTTTCCACTGAGTGATGTGTAACACCAACTTGGACAGGTATATACACAGGACAAGATTGAATGTAGCAGGAACAAGCTCAGGTATTTCTGAATCACAGAACATTTTGTATCAGGGTTGTTTTAAAACTCACCAGTAGCAGGTAAGTGCCCCAGTCCTGAAGTAGTTTATTTCCTCAGCCTGCTACGCACGTATGCTTTTTATATTTACTTTTTGTAAAAGGTTGCCTCCAGTTCAAGGTCCTACCCTGATCTTCAAGGGTCTCCAGGCAGGGTTCATCAGATCACGTGTAGACTCGTGCATCTGAGCGAGTCGGTGAAGAAAAATTGGTGCTTGGTGACAGAAATGTTCTCATCAGGTCAGTGCTTAAAATAGAATCATAGACTGGCTTAGGTTGGAAGGGACCTCAGAGATCATCTCGTCCAACCCCCCTGCCATGGGCAGGGACTCCTCTCAACTAGAGCAGGTTGCTCGAAGTCTCATGCAGCCTGGCCTTGAACATCTCCAGAGAGGGGGCATCCACAGCTTCTCTGGGCAATCGATTCCAGAGTCTCCTCACCCTCATATTGAAGAACTTCTTCGTAAGATCCAGTCTAAATCTATTCTCCCTCAGGTTAAAGCCATTTCCCATTGTGCTATCGCTGGACACTCTTGTGAAAAGTCCCTTTCCAGCCTTCCTGTGGTTTCCCTTCAGGCGCTGGAAGGCAGTTATAAAGTCCCCCTGGAGTCTTCTCTTCTGCAGGCTGAGCAATCCCAGCTCCCTCAGCCTATCCTCATAGCAGAGGTGCTCCTGCCCTTGGATCATCTTTGTGGCCTCCTCTGGACTAGTTCCAACAGTGTAATAGAAACTCCAACCCAGCAGTGTTTATGTTTGGGTAAGATGAATTCCACTCGCACACAACTGAGCTCTGCAGCAAAAGGAAAAAGTGGTCTGCAGACTCTGAACACCAGCTGGATTATTACAGAAGAGACTCTACTGCAAGTATTTCTCCTGCTGGGACTGACTGAGTGAACAGGCAAGTGACAAACATGTTACAAGATCTAATGAATGTTGAAGGAGGTGTTGGCTACGGGGGGAGCTGGATATGAATGTACACAGGTCATGGCAATGTAGCAGGGGATATGAGCCCAGCTGGTCTTCCCAATTTGGTAACCTCCCATACAGCTTTTTTTCATTTGTCCTCTTATTCACTGTAAAGAAGATATTTCCTAAGTCTGTGACATTGGCTTCCGTGCTCCTCTTCTGGGAACAATTTAAATATTCCATATTAAATCAATGCATATGTTGTTCCTGGCTATCTCTGAGATGGCTTAGTGCTCCATATGAGCTAAAAATAAATGCTTGGGACATTACGACGACTGCGGTTTTTTTCAGAATGAAAAGTCCTGCTGGAGAATGAACATTTTCAAATGAAGATTCTTACGTTTAGAATTTGGTTTCCTATAAAGTCTAAGAGAGAGTGTTTTCTGACTTCTGTGGCAAAGAAAATGTGCTTACTGATTATTTTTTCTCTGTACAGCCTACTATCACTTGTCAAGAAGAGATGGATGTTTCTAGATGTCCTCAGAGGAATATTGAAAGTCGGTACTTAGGGAATTTCTTCCTTACTTAAACAGCTTCTGGCTACAAAATAGGATATTACTATTCTTTCCACACGAGCAAGGGGCCTTTGCAGAAGTATGCTGCTGTTTATGAAAACATGTCTGTCAATTTAATAATTAGGCAGATATCAGCTTTCATTCAGTGCATCAGAAATAACGTACTGATTATCTAATGCTGTATTCCTTTGCAGACTAAAACACTGTAGTACACTCCAAGCTTTCTGATTTCTTTCATTATCATTAATAGAATTTTCTGTTTGGTGGTCGGCTTTTTTAATACAGTAATTGGCGCTTCGGGTTTATTACCATTGGTGTGCAATCTATGCCAAGACTAGAAATTCCATATCTTTTTACCGTTACACTAGTCTACATGGTTTTGGATGAATGATACTCATGAGAATTAGTAGATTATTCTATGATTATTATAAGGTTTTCAGTGTGGTTTAATTGATGCTCTTCTAATTCAAAATGCCAACACTAGAAGTAAATTCCACAGAGTTAAACAAGTTACTTTGACCTGAAATCCGTCCAATGGAGAGGAGAGCTGGGGTATTTTGAAGCTGCAGTGATCTTGCTGAGACAATTGCATGTGATCCACCAGTGCTGCTCATGACAGCAAGCACCTCATGGTGAGCCAAGCACCTCACTGGGCTCACTACCTGGAGGCAATACTGATTACAGCAGAAGCATAGACACCTATATTTAGGCACTCAGAGTTAGATATCCACGGTCTGAGCTGCCTTCCTTGAGCAGACCAAAAGGCAGTGAAGACTTTGAAGGCCTTTGGGTCATGGCCTGAAACTCATTTTGTCTTCTTCCACCTTTACTCAGTCCCACCAAGAACACTTATGAAGTTGAATTTATGAAGAGACTTGTTCTGAAATTAGTGTTTCAGGAATGTGGTGGTTTGAAGATAGCATCCTTTACAAAGTTGAAGGTCTTGTGCTTTTATAAGCCTTCACAACAGACTATTCTGTAATTCTGGGTACGGTGCCTTTGGAAAGAGAAAGTGAAGTACAATTGTCTTATAAATCTACTTCGCTGCACCTAGAGTATTAGGTAAAATGTTGTTGCCATGTTGTATCTTGTGTTTCTAAGAAGGATATGTTGTTTATTAATTCCTTCCAAGCCTCCCAGTCCTTTCTGTTGGAGATGCAGGTTGGTAACACTGTGAAAATAATGAAAACATACTTCTGTGGAAAAGCCTTCAGTAGGGCACTAATTCGCTTTGCCAGTGGTTGGCTGGGAAGAGTAAAAGGCTGGGATGTGGTCTGGGGCAGAAAGAAGATTTTAATCCCATTTCTCCAACCCATACATCCCCCAGAGACAACGGCAAACACAGTTTAACGTTGCAGTACGTGGAAGGTAGGATGCATAAGCAACAGTTCAGGTTTCTAGGAGTTTGACTTTGAGTACTAGTAACTCAGCTTCTACAATCTTATTGTTATGAGATGAATGGTTTTTTACTTCTTACAGATAGGAATATCTGACAACTAAATGTTTCTATGAAAACACGACGGCTTTCAGAAAATGCTCACTCCCTCACGAAGGACAAGGATGCAGCCTGGAAGACGTACTTCACAAGGCAGGAGGACTTGCAAGTGTAGATATGTAGGTATCCTAACTTAAAAGAGACTTCTAACAATTTTTTTTTAGAGATTAATCTAATACAAAGAGAAATTAATTATGCATATATTCCTCTAGATATACAGTTGCCACCTTTTTTAATTAATCTGTTAGTAATCCTATTTGTGGTGCAACAGCCATGCTGCTGACTGTGGCCGAGCCAGCCTGTGACTAACTCCCAGGTATGTTTGGAGAAGTCTATGCAGTTGGCAAACATGCAATATGTTTTCTAAACATGGGAAACTCCTTCTCTTAGTGAAGACTGAAAGTACCTTTATGGAAGGATGCCCTAGTAGTTGAAACCCCAATAACACTTAGAATTATAGAATCATTTCAGTTGGAAAAGACCTTGAAGATCATCGGATCCAACCATTAACCCAGCACTGCCAATCCCACCACTAAACCATATCACTGAGCACCTCATCTACATGTCTTTTTAATGCCTCCAGGGATGGTGACCCCACCACCTTCCCGGGCAGCCTGTTCCAGCGCTTAACAACCCTTTCACTTTTATTGCTTGAGCGTGGTATAGGTATTGCATCTCAGCCCTCAGACCAGACACACACCTCAGTTTTGCATTGATCAAACTCTTAAGCTAGAGATATTTTCTTACATTTATAAGCTTTCCACTCTGATTTGACTGGCTGTACTGGCAGGAAAAGCTGGAGAGTGATATGTCAGGCTAAATGGCTGTTACCGGATATTCCCATAGAGCTTCAAAAATAGCTGGTGAACATGTGTGGTGATTTGCCATACTTCATCTCTGGATGATTCCCGGTCCTTCTGATGAGCTGCTCTGCTCATTCTTCAATAGGCATATGTCTGTGGAGATTTGAATCTGTATTTTCTCATCCATCTCCTTCCTCCACCCTGGCAAAGACAAAAGTCGCAGTATCATGCTTGTAGATTATAAACATCAGAATTGATTGCAAAGTGTCAGATGATCAAAAACCTATGAAGAGTAGTTCAGCTCCCATTCCTGCTATAGGAGAGGGTAAATATATTGGTCTGTAGTAACTGCAGAATCTTCTTTTAAGCACTATACCGGTGAGCACTTGAGACTTTCCAGCAGAAATATTGCAACTTCTTTTGACCATCCCTACTGAGAAGAAAGTACTTAGCTAGGTCATGCATATGGACTTAATATTTCAAGACCCCATGCTAAATCTTACACAGGACAGAAACATTAAAAGCATGATTTAAGCAGAATTGAAATTGATTTTATATGTAATATAATATATATATAATATCCAGAGTACCTCACTCAGCTGCTGCCAAACCTACCTGGTTGTAATGCTCTCCAGAAGCCCATAATTCAGCTTGGGTGTGTGCTCAGAACAGCTGTAGCTAAGCCTGTGTCCTTCAGAAGATGGTGATGTGGTACAGAATGGGGCACAGAGAAACATCCAAAGACCTGCTGAGCAAGTTTAGGTGCTTGACAAGCTCCAGCCACTTAGTACTATTCTACTCTGACTAATCACACTTCCTAAGAAGCAGACATTATTTGTAGATGTGGATTTGGTCTTTTTGAAGTTAATACGGCTACAAGGCTTCTCCAGTCTTAGCTGGCTTATTCTAAGCCAGTATCTTTGCCCAACAGAGCACTGCAACACTGGGCTTTTCTTCGCTTGTTCCCAGAGAGGCTGATCAGCAATATGTAGAATAGAATCCTTGATGGGGTCCAATTGCAACAACTTTCCTTGGAAACACGAACAGTGATGGTGTCCTTGGATAAAAAAGCCTAGTGCTTATAGCAAACCAAGCAGTAAGATCTCACTTCTACTTCTTCCCAAAAAAACGTTCTTAGACTTGCCAGAGTAAGGCCAACATTTTAACAGAAGGGCCATTGCCCACAAAATATTCAGCATTCATTGAACTTCGACCTGCATCCTTTTCTTGGTCTACCAAATCCTCTTGCAAGCAATCCTTTTTGGGCGGATGGCCATTTTGAATGCTCTTATCATCTCATCTCATCCAGACACAACTCAGAGATCAGCTACCCAACTCCATAACCAATTCTTTATTCAGAAGCTTCTCTTGTGGCTGCCTCACCCAGTTATTCATCCAAATTATAGCACTCCCAGAAGAATTAGTGGCATATAAGATGGTCAACATTTTGTGTATAGGAAAGAAAGTTGCATCACCATCGTGTCTTTACCCTGTGATATACTCTTTTTTCTTTCGTGGAGACGTGATATGGCATCATCTACCCTGATAAAACTTGCAAGTATTTTTCCTTGAGAATAACAGAAGTTTGTTTGTTTTTTTTTTCTACATTTCAATAAGCCCACAAACGTCTGTCAGCTGCATCTCCTTCTTATTGCTGAACTTCAATCAAACACATCCTGGATGTCCGACAATTAAAGCATTAAGTTGAGCTTAACGTCTAATTGGGGAGAATTTTCTCAGCAAGTACAAAGGGGCACTGACTGCTGCCTTCAGTCATGTGTTAGCTTTCAGGAATAGAGACAGGTAAACTAATCCTTTCTTTCCAGCCAGACTACTCTGAAAATAGGCCAGGTCCCACTGGGAACAAAAGATGCTCCTAGAAATGTCTGTAATTAGACAACTTCAACCGCTCTGCACAAATACCTCATTAAAGTTCCAGTATGATCAAGTCTGCTGATGCATGACAGACATAAACACCTCAGCTGAAAGCTGTATTTTCTTTGATTCCTTCTCTGAAGCAAATATTGCAGGGACGGCTTATCTCTTTAATCCAAGCAGAGTGACATTTTGCTTCATCGATAATCCCATCAAATGTCTCTTGTAGGTGACAGAATATTTTTCAATAATTTAGAAGGATCCAATAATTTGGATCAGGCCCTGAGAAAAGCTTGTGCAGGACCTGCAGAATAAACTCTTACTAGCACTTTATTTGTCTCGAATGGAGGTGTAGTCTGAAGCTGTGCCTGGTCACTGACTGGCTAGATTTTTCTTCAAAGTTTGTATTCACATGCTGATACTTCATAAAGTAAGGTCAGAATGATAAGGCATGGGAGAAAGAAGAGCAAACATGGTAATTTTGTTCATTTTTTTCTCATTTATTCACCGTGTTCTGCATTGTCTGCCTTTTTTGCGATACAGATGTCCTCAAGCAAAACTCAAACTATCTCTCGTGAAATGCAGATCACAGCGATTAAGACAAAGCGCCAAAATCCTCATTTTCAGCACCAATTCCTGTTTTTGCACTTACTTCCTACCCCGCAAAAAACCATCCGCTGAACCCAGCCAACGGTTTCCTCTGGGCACAAGACCGCAAGGTAGGTAGCCCTGGTTAGGTGGCTGCTTCTGTGTCATTTGCTGTCAGATTGAAAAATCAGGTTTCCCCTTTTAAGAGTGATAGTGTCAGCTCCTGCCAGTGCCTTGCAGCAAGGCTGTGCATCTTTCAGCTGGCAAAGGGAAGCAGAACAGCGATATCTCTCCCTGCACTTTGGCTAAATAACAAGCAACGCTAGAGAAAGTTCGTTTTTTTGAGAGAGAAGTCCTTGGAGACTAATGAGAAGCAGTGAAGTGGGATATAACTTGTTCATGTTATATTGTTTTCCTAACTGATACAACACCTCTTTGGAAAGAACCTGGACCTTATTAAAATGAATCGAGGAAGATGGGAGAGAAAGTTGGAGCTTGAAGATGGAATTCTAAAGCTCTATTTTAAGATATTCGCAGGGAAAACATGATTGTGTTGTCAATTAATGAAAATAGATTTAGAGAGAAGAGATAAGTCTGCAGCTGAAGAGGAGAAGCAGGGACACGGGAAGGCTTGTGAGGCTTTATTTCGCATAGGAAAATATTCCACATTTTATGTTTAGTACAGTTATCTCTGCACTGTTTCTATTATTTTTCTTCTAGGGTTTTACCAAGGAGTTTTGATGTCCAAGGCCTGTTTTGAAGCTCTCTGCAGGGCAGTTTGCTCTTCCTGGGGACAGACAGATGCTCTGATCCTTCTTGGTACAGTGCCAACAGTGGCAGCAGGTAGCAAACAATGCTGCGCACTGCCAGCCCATATGGCCTGTCCACATATTAATTGGTTCTCGAGAGCTGGTCCTCCTGAGCCCACCCATTTGTTGCTTTCATTGACTATTGCCTCATCTCATTAATCAATGTTCACTTCTGCGACCTGTAGCAAGTAAAATTAGAAATATGGCTTTTGGTAGCATTGAAGTTTCAAAACTTAAAGGTCTGCAAAGTAAGAATGGCTTCTTGACTTTTACATCTGGCACACTGGAGACTGAGCTGCTGGCTCAGAATGTAATCGTGCAGCGTTCATGTACCGAAACCTGAATAACTGACTGAGACACTTGGGTTTCTACTCCCAGTCGCAGCTCTCTCTCTGTCCTCACTGGTGTTAGCTGGCACAGATTGAGTTCCTACCATGATATCTTAGTCTGAACTTTGGAAGCATGTCACTCTTCTCTAGCAAGATTCAGAAGGAAGAGGAGCACTCACTGGTCATTTCACTCTTTCCAGGCGAAAGTAGTGAGAGCTACTAGAAAAAAACCTGATTAAATTTATCAGTCCCTTTTCAGTGACTTTTTCTGCTTTAAATGTGTACAACTGGAATCCAATTCCCATTATCAGCTTTAAACTGAAAAGCACCTGACAGAAGTCTTCCAGGTGCTCTGTGTTTATATTTTTTCTTTATGCTCATGAATTATTTCAAGACACGCTCCTGTCCTTTGGGAATTTCATGCAGCCAAGGCCATCCTTTGTCTTTCACATCAAACTTTAAGGCCTAGCATGGCCTTGCCCTTTCCAAATCCCTGGGAAGCTTTCTCTCTCTTTCTACTTCAGATTTTGCTTTAAGTTTCTAAATAAGTCATTCTTAGGCTTGCAAACATTGCTCCTGCCTACTAGACACTTGATTTTGTTCGTACCTGAATTAGACTATTATCATTTGCAGGCCAGGGTTTGGCCAAGCCTTGGACACATGGTTTATATACAGCAAGAAACATGGGAGATGATAAGCAAATAAGGAATCTGTATCTATATATTATGAATAGAGCTCTTTTTAATGCTTGAAACAAAATCCTTTCTCCTCAGACCTTGAACCAGTTGCCAAAATAGGTTTTGAAGACCAGTTAGCATGCCTTAGGCTGTCCCACCTAGCTTCCAGCTCCCAGTCTGGATGCCTATGTCTCCTGTAGGTCCTGAGACTACAATTTATTTGTCATTCCAGATTTCACTATTCACCAGTTTGGGTTTTTTTCCTTACAAGGGGCTGTTTTGCAGGCATACAGAATTTTATTTTTTGTCACTCCAGATTCAATACTCACCTTTTTGTTTTCTTTTTTCCCTTAAAAGGAGCTGTTTTGCAGGCATAATACAGAATTTAATTTCTCGTCATTCCAGATTCAATACTCACCTTTTTTTTTTTTTTTTTTTTTTTTCGCCTTAGAAGGAGCTGTTTTGCATTTGCAGGCATAATACTGAATTTCACAGAATGCATTTTCTCATGTACTAACGCTGTATCCACAATCTTGTTTAGCTCTGGGCAAGTGCTGGTAGACGTGGTAAGAAAATGATTAAACTCTAGACAATTATTCACATTAGAATCAAAGGGTTTTCTATGTTCACAGTTTCTCTGTCTTCTAGCAACACCTTTTGCTGGAAGTTAAGAGACATGGGCTCCTGTAGTACTCAAAGATGTAGCATAGACTGTCTGGAGGTAGAGCTTATGAAACATAATAAAAACCATGGAGAAGATGATGAAACAGAAAGGGCAAAAGTGGAGTGGAGGAGGGAGAAAATTCACCAGCAACTCACTGTACATCTGCTCAGCAGGGACCAGAGCACGGTGGAATGAAGCTGGTCTGAGAGAGGAAAAAAAAAATATCTGTCAAGGTGGATAATTGTTTTGATGTTTTGCCAAACGAGTGGGTGTTCGCGACAGTCTGAAGAGAGTGTAAGTGATTTTTGTAGGTGGTCCTGGGAAATGGGAGAGAGCCTGGGGACGCTGGTGAGGGAAGCGGATGTGCAGAAGGTTTGGGAATTTATTGTGGTCTGGGTAAACAGACAGGAATCTGAATGTGAACTTCAATCTGCTCAGATTCCTTAAGGAAAAGTGCCACATCTTACTGGGATGGTAGGCAACCACTGTAGAAATTCTATATATGTTATATATAATTATTATATTTAAGTATATGTATAATTTATACACTATAAATATTATCTACTTATCTAATACTATATAAAAAATATAAAATTATAGTGAGATTATATATGATAATTTTATATAACATATATAATGTATCATTTA
>VWZK01008397.1:79871-128275 GCA_013396935.1 Baryphthengus martii | reverse complement strand
TTTTTATTTCCCTGAATTGCTTCTCTCTATAGAGTATGTCTAAGTCATGGAATGCACGTGTTTTCCTGAAAATTTCCTGTTACTCAAATACTTTAAAAGTTTAAAGGAGTAGAGGTTCTAAATTCCATTCACCTGTTTGAAGTATTCCTGCGTGTGGGTCACTGGCTCACCTGAAACACATGTGCGCTAGTGTCTGGGTAAGATCAGAATTTGTCCCCTGCTGTTTTCTTTTTAATAGGAGAAGAAGGGAGGGAGGGAGAATGGATAGATCAGCCCAGCAACAGTTTAGATAGGGATCTAGGAAAAGTCTTTTTGTAAGGGAAAGTCTATGACTAGAATCTTTTAGATCCACATTAGTGTCCGTATGTCTATCTGCCTGCAACCTGTTTGCTATTGATACACACAGATAAAAGGGAAGTTTTTGTACTACCCAGACAATAAAAAAAAAGAGGAAATTCTTCTGAAAAAAGGTCTTAGATTCAAATTTCATGTCAGACTCTGGTGAATATATCAAGAACAAAGTTAAATAACATCACAGCCTAGAAGTAAACAGAATATATGGAGAGGGTAGGTAGTTCATCCATCTGACAGCCATGGGCATCTTTTAGCAGAGAGAGAAAGGATGAAAACTGTGCTGAGAAAACAGACTTAAATTCAGCTCTTCATTTTTGACTGCAATTCAGTGATGGGAAATCAAACTTCATTATCTTTGATACCATTATTCAGTTTTTATTGGAAATAAGTTATTTGAGCCTCAATGAAGGCTTTCCACAGAAACAAAAATCATACTAAAAACCTATTTAAAGGATTGCAGAAAGTCAGCAGTATCCCTCAAAAAATTCTGTTAACACATTTACATCATATCCATCCATTTTGATTTACATGTGTCTGTCTATGAAATAAGTAGAGGTTCACAGTTTGGAGGAAATCCAGAAATGTCATTTTCATGACATATTCAGTGGCAACATAGAAGAGAACGAGTCTATATAATAGAAAACAATAGTATTTCGGAATAGTGGGAGACAGTATCAGGATGAGGAAAAGTAAAATAGTGAAGGAAAAAGAATCGGAACTCAAAACTGTACGTATTATATTGTATTCTACCCTTCAAGTGATCAAGACTCACTTTCTAATGCAGTGAGAAGCCAGTACTTCCTCAGAAGGGAAGACTCATCTTTCAAAAACACAGAAGAATGCGGTCGAGTGAAAACCCTACCACTTGGCTTTTATAGCAAGATATACTGGGTACTGAGACGCACATATCTACAGTTCGATTCAATATAATATATACTGCCCACGTACTTTGCTGACTGAAAGAAAATGGAGTGAAAAAATGGATATACAGACCCTCATGCTCCTTCTTTCTATACACATGCACACGAAGTACATACATACACAGATATATATACAAGCACTGTCTCTCTCTCCTCTAGCTCTAAACATTATATAAACACTCACACCCCCCATGTAAACATTGTTAGAAGACGAGCAACTCTTGGAAATTCTGTTTAGACTAGATTTCTATGAAGAAAACAGACAAAAGAAACTACTGCTGAGGACTAAGAGGTTTTGCAAGAAGCCTGTTTCTTCAGATAGCTTACTAGAAAGTCTGACAGTACTTAATGTGTGGTAAAGTTATTTTAATAATTATAGCTCCTAATTACCGTATAAAAGGTTAGTATATGTATAGATTTGATGGTGTGCATGCATTAAGCAAACAGACCAGAGGTGTATTTAAAAACAGTGCTTCTCCAGAAGGTACAGAAATATAATCTTCAAACAAAATTTATTTTAGAAATAGATAAATAAGTCATAAAAGGAACAGTGCTCAGTAATTCAATATGAAAGCAAAAATAGATATTAAAAAATATTTGTTAAAAAGATTTTACAAATAATACTTAAGATCAAGACATACCATAAATATGTTTTATGGTAAAATGGGAAATCACTCAAAACGTGTAACAAAAGAACCCCTGCAGCATTACAGGTTATGTTAACAAAATAATTCTATTTACATCACAAACCATCCTTGCTCCTGACAGCGCCCTAGTGCCCTTCAACAGTCCTGCACTCAATTAAATTCCGAAGGATTTACATCCTCCAAAGTCCAATATATTTACTGCTATGATAGGCAGCTTTCATACAAACTGTAGATCATGTGTCACAGCATTTCCTTGGAGTGACTCACTTGAAATCAGAGCGTGTTTGGGATGGAGTGGCACTGAGCCTTGGTAGACAGACATCCATGTGAAATCCAGGCACCGACAATACGACACAGGATGCGGAACTGCAAATCTGAGCCATCTTTAGCTGCTGGCATCGTAGGGCTAAAAGCAGTAATGAAGTTAATTTACTCTGTAAAACTGGCAACAAATAAAGAACTATTCTTTTTGATGAGCCAGACATTGCAGTGTAACTCTAGGACTTTACAGACACAGACCTGTCCACACTGGTGACAGGGGTAGCAATGTTCACCAGGTAACAGGATGAATCTCTTGAGAAGCTTACCAAGGTGACAGTGAGTAATAATAATTGCAGTCTTAAGTAAAATAATATAACTCAGAAAGTATGACTGAAAACCCAAAAAAAACACCACCAAAAAAAAACTAAACCAAAACCATAAAACATGAGTTTTCCATTTCAAAAGCAGCATTTGGTCAACTCAGTGATTTTTTTGCTCTTAATTTACTCTTGACTTCTATTTCATCAGAAAAGTGTTTCTGCAGATGAAAAATTTGAGAAATAGTTGGTTTTGACACACATGTAGCTCATTTAAAAAAAAAGAAAATGGAACTAAATATAGTCCTTTTTAATGGCCTCCATTTAGTTTTCACATCATTGAAAAGTGTAGAAATTGATATTCATCACACATAGGTATCTGGTGAGTACACATTGGGCCTTCCTGAACCTATTTAACCATCTGAAGAAAATGAGCTCTCTGAACAAGTCTTACGTCAGCTTATGAAAGAATTACTTTTTTAAAAGTGATCCTTAGATGTAAGAAAACAAAACCCAAAACATAGGAAACACATGAACCTGAACCACTGAAGAGATTGCCAGCTTTTCCCTTAGTGCATTTGGAGGGTTATTAAATTTGGCTGTGCTGACTCATGAGAGGACTAGGAGAGAGAGATTACTGATTTGGACCATTAATCCAACCACTTAACATACCTTTTATTCATACGTGTAACTTTCTAAATTTTAAAGTTATCCTAGATTCTTTTAGAATTATTTACTGATAGACTAGAGTGATATAACCAGTGAAATGCCAGGAAAAAGGTAGACCTAGGTTAAAAACAAAAAAACAGGAATTTCATGAAAAACATTTTTTGCTGCACGCACATACGCAGCACATTTAAATTAGAGAAGTACTTAAAGGTACTCTTCATACTTAGTGTAAGAAAGTAGGCACTTCTAGAGGGCATGCATCCCAAAAATCAAAACAACCTGCTAGAGTACATCAATGCCTTTTCACTACCAGAGAAAAGTCTAAGGGCAATTATACATCCACTTGAGATGACTCAACTACATGCTTGGGGTTAGATTAGTCTAGTCCAGTTGACCCAGTATCCCTCGATTAAAAAAATAAATGAATAAATAAAAATTGTTTTGATGTAAGCATTGAAATTATTTGGAACAGAAATCCAAAGATTCAAAAAAACAAAGAAAAAAACAGGACCTGAAAGCCTGTGAAATCCTACTACCTTCCTGACAAATAACTCTCCTAGGCCAAAGGGTTATTACTCATAAGTACTTTTCAGCACTTCCCATCACCCACCTACAAAGCACCTAAGCAAACAATTCTAACAGCAAGAGGCAATAGGCAGGACCAGTCTTTGGCACAGTAAACCATACTTCTTCAATACATTCCTTACTGGGTTAGGAACGAACCTTCCACTCAAAGCAACTGGCTGAATTGTGGCATTGAGTCAATAAATACCATTATTGTACGTCTAACCACTGAAACTGTCGGGTTTTTAGTTTGAAGCATAAATGCTGCAAGGGTATGATAAATAGGAATAGCAAGAACTGTCTTACAGATACATAAACTTCTTCCCAAGAAAATGATTTCATTATCAGAAATGAAAAAAAAATTCTGTAACAGTCATAGCTATGATTATGCAATACAATATGCTAAATTACAATACGTACTTCATTATTAATAGAATTTATTTTACAGATCAAATAGCCAAATACACATTTTTAAAAGAGCCAGATAGCAAATGTGGAGGAAACTATAGGCAACAGTCATGGTAGATATTCTGCAGTCCGAAAATTGAGGCAACGTGATTATTAAATACAAGCCTATAAATACCTTTACATCAAACATACAGTAATGTGTAAGAATTCCATGTTGTAGTCTAATTCATGAACCACTAATAACTTTTTCTTTAAAAGAAAGTTATATATACTGTATACATCCCAGTTAAAAGCAGTGTCTGTACTTCGTTTTATTCTAGCAAACTAATATTACATGTCTTCATATAAGTGCAGAAAACAGGGTTCTTTATACTCCTTTGCTTCCTAATAGATTTTGTTTTGCATATGAAATCTAATATTATAGATGATATATATCAAGCATTACTCCCTAAAATGTGAGGCAATATACAAACAACCTGCAACCAACCTGCAGACAAAGCTATGATATTCAAATTTTATTTTTTAAATGAGCCATGCTAAATAACAAATTATAATGTATAAAGTTTAAATTAAAAAACAAAGTTAATTATGTAGGGAGACAACTTGGGAAAAATCCCAACAGTAGGCCATTTCCACCCCCCACCATGTGCTGGCTAAGAAGTGAAAAAATGAAGCCACTGGATTTATGACTTTTTTTTTTTTAAATAGAAGTACCAAAAGCTTAAATGTATGGCACCTGTTAAACAGATATTATTTAGACTTTAGAAAGCAAAACGCAAATGAAATTTTATTTTTAAAAATTAAGTAAATACTTTCCAGTTATTTAAAAGGTGATCGTTTATTACAAAACGTTGTGGATAAGAAAGCAGGAAGTACTCATTTTTTTACTACTACTATTGTGCCTTTAAAACGAGAAAGCAGTGATTTGATCAATTCTATTTAAGATTCATAGCAGCAATATCATCATTAAAATATCATGGAATAGATATAAATAACACTTAATTCTTAACATGTATAATGGTGCTATAAGTGACAACAACCCATTTGTTTTTCTTTTAAATGCAGGGAGTATAAAGAACTTTACATTCTCTTTTCAATGTATGAATAAAATTTATTGCTCCCTTTTAATATATTCATGGAAACAAAATTCCTAATTATTTCAACGAAAATAAATAAGGAAAAAAAATAGGGACAAGAAGATGATTACAAGCAAAATAGATTTACCATAATCACCAACTGTGAAGAAGGATGGGTCACATTACTTGTTCTTAGCAAAACTACGATATAGAACACTATAGCACAATGTACTAAAATTTCTTTGTCTTTTCTTTTTAAAAAATTCTTGCCCTTGATACCTTTCAGTAGGGCAGCTTGAACAGTTCATCGTCACTTCCAAACCCCTCTGGAGATCAGACGATAAATTTCTTCGGCAATCAGAGACAGGACAAAGGGCTTTCTCGTGCTATTTCCTTGTTTTCATGTTTGCTGGCTTAACATCATTGTGTACACGTACGACTTCAGTATATAACATCAGATGCGATGGCGTTCAGAGCTGGCAAACAGAGAAACAGCATGAGAAAAGCCCTTTCCTGCATCATTTTCCCCATATATTGTCAAGTTTGTTTCCAAATTTCTACCATGGCAATCACTCTATGGTTTGAGAAGCACTGAACTATTGTGGTTCTAAGTAACCAACCATTCCTGATGTGCATGTGTTTTCAGGTTTCAATACACAAGCAAAGATCTGCACGCACCCAGAGATACGGAGTAAAAATGCTGAAATGCAGCCACTGGAATAGTTTCTGTGTATGCTATTCTAGGTTTCTAATTTATTTATTTTTTTGGCTTTATCAGTTGAAAACCCCAAGTGCTAGTGCAAGATTATAGCTGTCAGAAGACTACCAGAGTACCTAGCACATGTTCTACAGGGCTTTAGCAAACTTTATTCAACAGCACTGCTCCTAAGAGTATTAAATATTTTAATTTGAAGAGTTATTTTGCATTTTTAATCTATATTTAACATCAGCAGACTTAGACTCCTTAAAATTCGCAGAAATTAAGCCATTCCAATCAATTATTTCACAGAAAAGAAGGCACTGTCAATACCACAGTCACTAAGACACTAGTCACTCACTGGTCAGGAAATTACTATAACTGCAGACTATTGAGTGCAATACCTTCTGGGAGAAAACAGGAAAAGAAAGAAGTGTGAAAATTAAACTCCATTTAAATCAAACTTCATTACTGGCAATGGTTTCTAGCTACAGGTCATTTAAAAAAAATAAAACAAAACAAACGAAACTACAAAGTTGGGTCACGAGTAGAAAACTGTAAACTTTTCAGTTGTCCCAGTGAAAAATGAAGGTCAAATACACTTAATGTTTAGGCAAATTTCTGTTATTACTACCCCAAGGCAAGCTGTTATTGGAGAGAGTTGTATATCATTTTTGCATAAAAATCACCCAGTTATTAACATTGCAACTTCATCTACCAACTTCAGCATAAACTCGGTCAACAAGTTCTCAGTGGGAAAAAAAAAGGCCCTTTGTTTTCTCTGAATTAGTTTTTACTTAAGTGTCATATTCACAATCTTTTTTTTCCCCTTAAACAAAATATGAATTTCTTTATTCTTCTCTCTCATTTGTGCTGGTTTTGTCTTTTACCATGAGTCAAAGGGGGCATTTTCCAGATACCCTTCCCCATGCTTTTTCAGTGAGAGATATATACATTAAAAGAATAATTCTGAAGAAGTCGTTCTTCAAAGTGTTCCACAGAGGAAAAGCATTTTATTGATCAGCTTTATTTCAGTAGTAGTGCACATTTAAGTAACTGTTCACTAACTTCCAAGTCACAGACTTTCACTTATCCTTCAGTTTTAAATCCTTTCTCCAGATGCAAATCTCAAGCTTTGTCCAAAATGTATATATATACATGGCAGCATACAGGAACTATCAGCAAAATTACCAGCCAGAAAATTAAGAGAAAAATAACAAGAATGTTTAGAATCAAAGTATTCGTTTTGAAACGGTTTTTAGAAAGGACTTTTACCAACAGCTCCTTAGCTGATATATTTAGAAGAAAATATTCCTTGAGTGCAATTTACTCTGTATCTATCAATGCAGAGTACCAGTGTTATCTCTACACCCTTTTACACAGCAGCAGTAGCAGCACTGCCCACTGATGATTACAGTACTCTAAACTCACTGGTCTCATTGTTTTTAAGCAAAACAGATCCTGCAGCTCAAGATTTCTGAGGTTTTAGACTTACTAGTTTCAGGAACAGTGCAATATTCTTTCAATTCACATTATAAGCACACTGTTCTTATAGTGACTGGGAAGCCCTAATGATAATTTCACCACATTTCAAATCAGAAACCCAAATACACCATAACTGTAAGTAAGTCTAAGAAGGAGCTGATAGAATCATCATTTCATTTAATTAGGACAGTAGGGCCTCAAAATGCAATGAATTTTAAATGAAGTCTAGCTCCCATTCAGATTTCTGTCAGGAATATAAGTCTACCTGCAATCAGTTTCTAATAAATGAGTGCAGAGATCACTATGTCACTTGAAATTTCTATTCCTAAGTGTGGATATGTTCACAGATGACAGAATGCTGGCAACTAAAACCATCTCATGCAGATTGCATAAGTAAATATGAGAAAACAAAACAAAACAAACAAATACACAAACAAAACAAACAAACAAAAAAATCAATCTACATGCCTGTTCATTCCCTCAGCAACTTCCCAAAGACGGTGTAGTAGCAGCAGTGGAGCTAAATTAACATACAGATCAAACTCCACAGTGAAGCAGAGAGTGCCACCAAAAAGGGTGTAATCAGCAATTCAGAGCTGCACCTTCCAGCCCCACCAGTGGAAGAGGTACTGCTTTCATGAATGCTCATAGCTCTTCAATAACACAAAGTCAGAAAAAAAACCACCTTGTTCTTCAGTTCAAGTTTAAAATGGTAATATATAGGGTAACAGGACCCTTCCTGAGTGACCGGGTATTGATTTTCAAAGACTCCTACTGTTCCTATGCTATTTTCAAATGAAAAGAATGTCTGAAATAGCATTAATTAAAAGAAAGGGACAAGGAGAAGGAGAATGCATGGGAAGTTCTAATGAACCTTTGTGCAGCTTGGTTCAAAGAAGCTGCGGCCCACAGATAACACTGTACTCTATAATGACACCCATTTTTAATAGACACGTTGATACTTACACAGGCATTTGAATTGTCTGAATTTTGTTCGAAGTATTTGAGCAAAAATCTCAGATTTTTAAATTGTGCTCCGTAGTACATGAAAACTAGACTGGAAAAATCTCTTCCTTTCTTGACATCATTCCAGTGGAAATGCAAAAACAATTACAAGATTTGTGTCAGTATGGAATACTTCACAGAGTCTGCTCTCACTAAGGTAAATGTCAAAAGCAATTGAGCTTTTAGAAAACTTGCAGACAAAGAAACTTTAAAGGTATTGTATGTTTTTCTACCAAAGAAATGCATTTTTCTATGAGACCCATGACTACCGAAGCAATGAAAATCTGTTGACAGTTAAAGCCAGTCTGATCCTAGGAGCCTTCAAACATCCTACTTTGAAAAAACCTTAATAAGACTAAGTCGTCCCTACAATTTATCACTAGGTAAAACTTCTTTAAAAGAATTCTCTCTACTACAACCCAAAAGACAGCATCTTACTCTGAAGCTCTTCTGTTACTAGTATTTTTTAATTCCCACTGTGTAACCTCAAAATATTACTACTTTCTCTCTCCCTCTTCCTTTCTCACATACAAGCACAAGAGAAGCTTGATGTCTCTTAGGGGACATTACATCAGGACCATACTTATCCCTTTTCAACATCCTGTAGCTCATGTTTCAATGTGTCCTCAGCTGCTTCAGGAGCCTCTGATTCCTTCTCCATAAAAGTTTCAGCTGTTGCACTGCTGTATTTATTTGCCCACATTACCACTAAAGAGATATTTTTGGTTTTTAGTAGAAAACCCTTTCCATCTTCTCTTGTGTGCTTTTTAAGTACAACTGTTATAATGACTTTCTGTCATTTTATAGATCACTTAAAATAAATTTAGCAGTAAAGCAAAGACGTATCTTCCTTTCTTTAAAGATCTAAATCAATACCATTCAGACATACAAAAAAAAAATCAGTTTCAAAAGAAAGTATGTATTTTTAGCTTTAACAATATTATTTCAAATATCTGAGTAGAAAGTCTTGCACAGACAAAAGTAAGAACAGTTAAAATGTGCGGCCTTTTAACATCAGCACACATTAGAAACTGAAGAGATATCTTCACAGTGAATGTAATCTTCTTTAGCCTCCTTCAGAGAGCTTTTGGCTTGTATAAGGGATGCATTACAGTAATTGTCAGTGATAAAGTCAAATATTTTTTCTCACATCAGACATCTGATTTTCATTTTTCAAACTAGCACATCTCCTCCCTTTCTAACTGAACTTATTATCCTTTAATTCTCCAGGCTGCCCTACAGTTTTCTGCACATTCAGAGAGTGGAAGATGGAAATGTATCATTACCCACAAACATCCTGTTAGCCCCAGAGGCTGGAGGGTGGTGAGGCAGCAAGACAGCTGAAGCATTGTGGTTGAAGTTTATTTTTGTTTGGTTTGTTTCTTTACCTGTTAACAGCGACAACTCTAAGTTATCTGTCCTGAGTCACCTTTCTGTAGCTCCACAAGAGATATAACTCCATAATATACAAAACCAAGTTAGGAGTAAGGTTGCCTTCTAAAAGATTCGCTGAGGTTTAAGAAATACTTTGTTTGTTTTTACCTATCATGAAATACAATTCTGCTTTTGCCAACACAAAGGATTTAACTTTAATGGTCTTTCGTGCCCCATTTATGTAAATAAATGCATTAAGTGACTTATGTTTTATTTAGTAAGTAATATATAAGAATTCATGTGTTTAAAGGTAAATGTTTTCAAATTAGTGTAAAGGGCTATTGATAGTGAGTATTTCTACTTTCTCCAACAATGTGATCACTTTCACACAGAAAAACATATCTACAAAGGATAGCTGTAGCTTTAACTAAATCCATACAAATAGTAACATTAGCCTCTTTTTGGTATGTTCAGTGTACCACACTAATATAATTTCAGGTACAGATCTATGAAGATAGTCTAAAAGCAGGTAATGAGTATTAAAAAAACCCTAAACCAGTTCTATTCTGTCTTCCACATAGGAAGCCCTTGTCATTGACCTTTAAGGTAAAGATAAAAGCAAATGTTTTTCTCCCAACCAACTTCTGCAGAAGAGAACTGCTTTCCATTCTACTTTAAAAGCCCCTTCTGATGAAAGAGCTATGTGAGTAAAAACCTAGAGAGTCATGAGCTTGCTTTCTTAGTTAGCAGCTCTACTATACGACAACGTGTATTTGAGCAGACAATACAAGAACCTTTTTGGCCCAGAGGACCTATACTAGAACTCAACTCAAAAATCACTTAGATCAGGCGTACAGAAATGCTGAAACCAGCACCGCCCTCCTCAGAGTTACGAGAGTTCAAACAGATGAACAAATTAGCAAGAAGCTTTTCTAATGTGTGATTTAAATTAACACATCCCAGTATTTTTAATTGAAAATACTCGTAGCTCAAAAAGTTGTACATTTTACAGTGCTGTCGTGTCTTAGAAAAAAAGAATTTTTTTCCTTCAATTTTTCTGTTACTGCATCTCAGAAAGAGCTGAAAGTTTTACAAAGCGTAGTGATATTGACTACCATGAAGATTTGTGTTGGTATGGGGAATAAAATGGAATAAACAGCCCATCTTGCAATTTTCAAAAATATGGTGATGTCATACTCTGAATGAGCAGCTTTTTTTAGAAATGTTTTGTTATCACTATAGTGGCAATTAAACAAAGCCCGCAGAAAGAAATTCAAAACTTCACCTGGAGTAAAAACTCTAACAGACTTGGTCATACTGAGGATTTGTTCCCAAGAATAGTATTCAAATGCATTATCAATGATATAACAAACTCTCCTGAAATATTTGTTTGTAATGATTTAATTCCTTGACCAACTGAAGCTTAACTAGAAAAATATTTTCACTGAAGACTTTGTGTTATTTGTGAAGAAAGCAAAGTAAATGAACAGCAAAGCTTTAGTATTAATCAACTGTCCAGAACATGGAGAGATATTACACTTCTAGTATCTTAAAGCCTTTTCTGTAGTGTCCTGAGAAATAACAGCTATTTTAGTTCTCTATTTATTTCTAATTTTAAGCTGAAGATTCTTTAGACATTTCCTTTACTGTAATGAATTCCTGAGAAGCTAGTATCTGGTTTATCAGACAGAGCAGCAAATAAGTGAGAGAAATTACACCAATGCTTCTAATTTTCCCCTAACTTTGCCTGTCGACTGTGTCATTCCACCAGTTTGAAGTCGTCCATCGTGCTTCTAGTCTGAAAGTAGCACTGAAACTCTCAGAGGAGAACTCTTGTCTGCTTTTGAGACCCCGAAGTAAAGCTATGCCCAAATGAAGACTGCAGTTCCAGCCTCCATTAATACTAAGAACCACTTCTCAAATCCTGCAAAGCTTTACTGCTTTCCACCTGGCCTAGATCCCTTCAATTCTCGAGCAGACAGTACAGAGGACAGTAGCCTAAGCCCTGCCTGCCTGGGAGAGCTGCTCTAGGTATCGCAGTACAGCGGGAAGTGCCACACTGCCATCTGCAGTCAGCAACCCCCACCAGTGGCACAACTCCCCTGCCTTACAGCCAGCAATTATTTTCTTTTCATTTTCCCCCTTAATACTGATGAAGCTCAAATTGTTTACTTTTCAATGCCTCCATCAAACATGACCTTTCAAACCTTTTAATCCTTGCAGAAAAAAAAAAAAAAAAGGTTCTTCTGCAGTGCTTAGAGCTAGAGTTACAGGAATGGCAAAGTAAGAAGGGAAGGAGAAAGCAAGCACCTTAAAAATTCCATTACCTGTCTGGTGTGTATGGGGCCTGGGGTCTTGAAGCCTCCTTGACAGCTGCATTCAGAAACACTGTAAGGGTCCGAGCTGCTTGATGAGCACTTGGAAAGTGAGTCACAGCCCACCACAAAGGTGTTATCTAGAGGCAGTTCCTGAATGACATGGTGCTTCTTAGGGGGTACAGGAGTCTCAGGTTTAATTTGAAAGGTAGGTTGTGGAGAAGCAGACTTGTAGTGCTTTGCTAAATCTGGGCTATCAGGCTTAAATGTGGTTGGTGTGGTGGCCCAGTTATATTTTCCCATAGTCTGTTCTTCTAGCTCTACAGGAATGTCTAAAGTGCCATTTATGTGCTCATGGCCAGGATCATCAGGTTTAGATTCTTCAATAGTCACAAAGTTGAGGAGAAGACTTTTTGGAGAGCGCTTCTTCTTCTTCTTCTTTTTCTTGATCTGCCTATTCTCTTGGTTTGGGGAAACCCATTCACCACTCTGCTTGTTTTTTTGGACAACCTTGTGCCTAGGCGTCTGGCGGCACCGCACTAAAGCGGTAACAAAAATCACCAGAATAACCGTCATAGTGCCTGCAATAATGGCAATGATGATCTTCACATAATCATTGGTTTGGGGGGTTATCTCACCATCCCCAACATTCTGGCCAACTGGAGTTTCCATATTCCTGCGCACTAACTCTTGTACGTAGGAACTGTTGGTGACTGTCTCGTTCACAAACAAGTGCACGAGAGCTATAGTATAAAGAGACTCCGGCTGACCTAAGTCATTGACTTTTATCACCAGTCTGTGCAAGCCATGATCTGATGTAATTACCTTCTCTTTCAAAGTAATATTGCCTGTTAATTGGTCAATTGTAAACAAGCCCCTTGAGTTCCCACCTATGATGCTATAGCGGAGCTCTGCATTCATTCCTGTGTCATTATCAACAGCAAAGACTTTAGTAACTACAGACCCTGGACTGGTTGAGGTTGGAACTAACTCATAGGAATAATTAGATGAAGGAATAACAAACACGGGCCTGTTGTCATTTACATCAACAACATTGATGGTCACTTTGGCGGTTGAGGAACGCTGCAGTCTTCCGCCATCCACAGCTTTCACCTGGAAAGTATAGGACCCCTGCTGTTCCCTGTCAAAGGTAATATTAGGTCTTATTACACCAGTAAGTGGGTCTATAATGAAATTATCTCTACCATTTAATATAGAAAGAGTGACCGCAGCATTCTCTCCCGCATCAGCATCTGTCACTGTGATAAGCCCCACTGTGCCATACATGGGTAAGTTTTCTGGCACATAGAAATTATATTCGTTATGGGTGAAAGCTGGGCTGTTATCATTCTGGTCCAGGACCGACACTGTCACAGTAGCATTGGTCTGCAAGGGTGGCATCCCATTATCCTTAGCCAGCACAGTGAAGGAGTACCTGTCTTGCTTTTCTCTGTCCAGCTTTCTCACTGCCGTCAGAATGCCTGTCCGGCGGTCAAGGTTGAAAATCGGGGGTGCATCAGAACCCAGGATATAGCTGATGTCAGCATTGCGCCCACTGTCAGCATCCGTAGCGCTTATCTTGGTTAGCTGAGTACCAGGAGCATTGTTTTCAGGGATGGAAAGACCTATGATAGGCTGTGTAAAAACTGGGGCATTGTCATTTTCGTCTTTAATTTTGATCAGGAGCATTGCAGACTGGTTTAAGGGAGGCTTCCCTGAATCCGAAGCCACTATTTTAATGGCGTATTCCCGTGTGGCTTCATAATCTAGAAAGGTGGCCGTCTCCAGGAGAAACTGATTATCAAACACTGGCTTTAGCCTAAAAGGGACATCGTGATCTGTAAAACACGTCACCTTTCCATTCAGATCAGCATCCTTGTCCATGACCGTTATCAAGGCAATTTTTGTATTGAGGGGAGCCTTCTCAGACAAAAGCACTGTCCCGTTCACCGGGTTGATGATGTACCTCGTGTCTATTGTTGGAACATTATCATTAATATCTGTGACGTTAACAGTCACCGTTGCTCTCGATGGAGTTGAACTGCCATCACTTGCCAGAACAGTTAATTTGTGTACAGGGGATTCCTCCCTGTCTAGCGGTTCTCTTATAGTGATGAGGCCAGTGGTGTTGTCAATGGCAAACAGCCTCTTGGCCAAACTGGAGATCTGATTGCTGAAATAGAAGTGGATTTGTGCATTGGAGCCCAGGTCTGCATCGGTGGCGTGGAGCTGAGAAACAGAGGTGCCCACTGGCGCATTTTCTGGAACACTAACTTCAATGTCGTTCTCCTTGAAGACCGGGCGATTATCATTCACGTCAGTCACCGTAACTTGGAGGATGGCAGTGCTAGATCTTGGAGGGCTTCCACCATCTTCAACTTTAATTTTCATCACATAGGTATCCTTCTGCTCCCTATCCAGGATCTGTTGAACAATCAGTTGCGGCCACTTATCTCCCTCAGGTGTTTCAATTATATCAAGCCCAAACACATTTTGGCCCTACAAGACATAGAAAGAACACACTTTAGCATGACAGTATATTTTAACAGAAAAGCATCTCAATCTACTGAAATTTTCATGGAATAGATATATACTGCATATAGCCATATACTTATATATATTTACCTTCATTTTACAATATCCAATTTTGCTTTAAGCTCTTGGGCCTTAAGAAAGTTTCGAAGCAAACACAAGAAGAAATATAAACGAGAAAAACAGGAGGGGGAGGAGGACGAGGAAGAGGAGGAGAGTTTGGAGGGGGTGGTCATGTGTTTTCTCTTGGGTTTTTTAACTGGTTTCTCTGTTTCTACAGAGAAATTATTAAATTCCTGGACAGATGTAATTTGATTTCTCTACTACAGGAATGAGTGTGGAGAAGAGGAATGAAGCCGAAGTTCAGTCACATCCAAAAGACAGACAGTGCACACACTGGAGAACCTAAACCAATATTCAGTTTCAAGGAAAACAAAGGACTGGTTTTGTGTTCATGGAGCAACTCTGGACAGGATTTGAAACCATTAGCATAAAAAACCCACCATCATCAAGAAGGGATTACTACATGATTAAGGCAGTATACAGTACAGACAAACCTAAGTCATAACAGTTTATTAGAAAAATATTTTAAATCTCATTAAACTCATCTAAACTATTCCTTCTTTACATTTTTATTGAAAATTACAATCCCAGTAAGAAAAGAAGATCCATTTTCATTTCTAAAAATATCACAGAACTATGTCATCAATTTGAAAATAATCTTTTTCATGGGGTTTGTTGAACACCTAATACTCCTGGAACTACAAGGAAATACTACATATTTTGAACGAACAGTTTCTTTTAAAGCACTAGTGCTGACACAGTCATCTGCTAAAATAATACTTGGAATCTAGAACTAAATTCTCTCTTCTGTCTCTTCAGACAAGTAGGGATTAAGAATATCACAGTCACCCTCTTTTCTAACATTTCTCATCCTTCATAAGAAGAAAGGATGAAAAGGCAATTTTCCAGTCATATCTGCCATAAGGACAGTCCTAGGATGCAGATCACTAAAGCTGAATGTATAGGATGACCAGAAAAAGAAGTCATAAAGATGCTGACTAATTCAGATTTTCTTTTTGTGTCATACTTGTAAATTATGAACAACTGCATCGAGACTGGCTCCTTCTCTGTTTATTATACTTATCTTTCACCTTTACTCATGAAATTTTATGTGTCATCTAAACTGGTTTGAGACACTTTATACCAAAGGGAAAGAAAATGTTCTCAGAGCGCAAGGCTCCTTATTTCTTATTACTCGAAGAAGATTTGTATTTACTGTATCTTGCTCCCCACTTTTAAGTGAATGTATTTGTAGGTCTACTTCTCTCTAAGACTGTACTCTTTCATTGGTTTGTTTCCTCAAAGCCAGAATTTGACCCTACATAAGGAATCACGTATTTCATGGAAAAGAACTATTCATCCGTATTTCAAAGCTTACTGCGCCACTTGCACAGTATTTGTGACGACGTTAATTTGCAACCAGGAACAGTCTAAAGTGAACTGGAAAGCATTTTGAAACAACAAAGCAAATAGAGCTTTGGCTTCTTTAGCAGGTCTGTGAAAACATAAGTCTTGTAAATAGCTCCTAAATCAAGACATACATTTTGAAACAATTAGGTTAAATTTTAGAAAGGTAATTCTATACTGATCTCTTCATGAAGGCGGAGTGTGAGTTTCCTCTTCATCTTCAATCTGGCTAGCAGTTATTTGCAATAAATTTCATAATTATTGAGAAATGATGAATTGTATATATTCTATGTTTTAACACAGACTTCCAGGGAAAAAAAGTAACAGAAGTTAGAGGGGAAAAAAAACAACAAACAAAACAATAAAACCCAAATAACTGTCAGCTATCCTTTACTTCTTTATTTGTACACAAGTTGACAGATGGGCACTGATTATTCTGTCATTAGAGTCCACAACTACAACAAACACTTTATATAGACTTCTAATATATGCAGCTATACAGATGCATACCCAGTTCTGCTTTTCTTTAACTATCAAGTATGAGAAAGATATCTGTCATTTTAGCATACAAGTTTTATATAATATAGAGCTTCAGTTCCCCATCACTAACAGTAAACTACTAGAAAAATAAAAAAGAACGCAAAGATCTCTTCTAATTATTAACACTTGAGTAATCTTCTATTGAAAAATATTATCCAAGAGTGCTTCTTGCTGTTCAGAAAAAAAAAGTTACGAAAATTATTCTCTCTCTCAATTCAGGCAAGCCTGTATCAAACTGTTTAAGGGATAAGGTCAGGTGTGGTGGTATGTTGCATTTTAACAAATCCATTTTGTAATAATGGACAGTTAACACTAAAATAAAAGATAAAACATTCAAGTAACATATTTTTAAGTTTATAAATATCTTGTTCTTTACCTTATGAGTAAAGAAATTGAGAGCTAAAAATCCCGAGAGAAACATGAACAAAAATGTTCAGGATTAAGTTGCTGATGTTGAAGTAAATGGCTCTATCACCATTAAAACCTCGGTAAATGAAAATTTCCATTAGGGTCAGACTGTTAGTTGAACAGAACTGTACCTCAGTCACCATATTATTCTGGTGATCTGAACGTTTCCCTCACACTAGGAAGACTATGAGTCCACAGGAAAAGTGTAACAGATAATTAACATTTGTATAGTACCTTTCACCATTAAAATGACTGGTGAAAATAATTTGCTACATTATTATCTCCACCACTGCAGAAGGATTGGAATGAGAAAAAAAAAAGTTGATTTTTTCTAAATCTAAAAGGACAGTTTAAGCAACGTAACCTCACTACTGGAGGCACAACAAGGCTATGTACATCTCAGAACAAGAATTAGCTTGAAGAGGCTACAGTCCTGATGAGAAGATTCTTTACCAGGGCAACATGTAACTCTGTTACCTTATTTAGTTTTCCAAAACATCCTTTTCAGAGGGTTGATGCGTATAGTAAGCTCTGAAATAATGAAAGTGGGATTCCTGTTGAACACTTGCTACTGTATATTTACCTGATCATTTGTAATGGATCCAAATGTCCTTTTCGGAGTTGTTTTGGGCTGTCACGCAAATAAAAAAAAAAGAGAGTTTTTTAAAAAATTGTAACATTTAGAGTAATAAATACATAATCAATGGCATATGGACACTTAATATGATAAGCTAGAAAAGCTTCTAGTGTTATGGACAGGATTGTATGTGACAGTGCACCTGATGTCTATTTTTCATCAAAATTGAAAATTAAATTTACATTTTTCTTTCAAAGGTGATACTTTGAATACAAAAATGTGAACTCCCAAAGCCAAGCTAAAGCCTTATACACAAAGTATTCTACATGGTAGGCAATAATGGATGAAAATCCCTGTAACAGGTGCGTATTAGCACACTCAGATCTGCTATTACTTACACAGCATACAACTGACATGTTCATGCATTCTAGAAGACTAAAATTTGTTGGACAGTTGTCCTGTTCAAAGGCTTCACAGTCACCACCCTCACCGCATTACACATCTTACAACCCAAAGTTACTTAAAATACGTGTTAATACCGAAAGTTTTAACTTATGAACTGAGTGACAGCGCCTCAAAGGAGAAAATAAAATTACAAAGGTAAGAAATTTTTATAATGCAAAACTCAGCAAATGAAAAGTTGCCTATGTGTATGAAACACTAGCTCTTTGTCAAAACAACTACAGACTTTTAATCTGCAAGCTAAGATTCCTGTGAGTGTTGATCTTCCTCTGAAACAGACAGAAAGTAAAATGCTGTATTATCGTTACGCAGAACATAAGGATAATAATGAACCATTTCATGCTGGAAAGGAACAGCAAAAACTAACACGGAATGAAGAAGTAGAGAATCAAAGCATTTAATACTGACTTTCTGAAGAAGAATAGTGAGGAGGTATACCTAAACATGATACTCCTTGGAAATCTGAATTTAATGGTACTATAAAAGGACTGAAACCGTTCTAACAACTACATCACTTGAGCCTCCTTAATCCTTTTCTGATGCTGTTCCTTTCTGTAAAGGGTTTCTTTCAATCTTGTCCTATTCTGAACATTGTCAACTTTATTTTCTACTAGAGATAGGTAAAAGTCTCCTTCTCTAGAGATACTCAGAACCTGCCTGAATATGATAGCATGAAACCTGCTCAAGGTGAACCTGCTTTAGCAGACAGGTTGGACTAGATGATCTCCAGAGGTCCGTTCCAAGCCCCATCACGCTGGGATTCTGTGAAGTTAGATATTCAGATGATTTTTTTTCCTAAAACAGAGTATTTTTGCATCCTCAATTCTTGGCATCCAATTCTCAGAATGTATTTACTACATCACGTTCACCTCCATTACGGAGAAACAATTAGAGACAGTGACTACTACATTTTTAATATATTTACTTTTTTGCTGCCCTAATTTCTTTAGTCTACACTTAAAACAAGCCTTAAACTCCATATCCAAAATATGTTAATATATTTAATCTATAAACTTTATAAGAGAAAGAACATGGAGAGCTAGAAAGCAGCAATACAAACACTTAACATTTTCAAGATCGCATCAGGTTTCAAGAGTAACTGCCTTCCCACATTATATCTTTGGTTTGTGAAATGCTGTTTCAACTTTTTTTTTTCTCTTAATGAAATTTAACTTCTCTTTTTAACCATGGATTACAACTTTAGAAAGCAAAAACAAAATCCAAAACAAACACACACACCCCCAACTTTTATTTTAATAAAAATTCATTTCACATACCTCTAGAAACTAGGGTAGACGTTAGAGTGTATCCACATTATTGCATTAACATATATAAAATTACCAAAATGATTGCTTACAAAAAAAGTAGCATCAGGAACTGGGCTGTCACTGGAATAGTCTTGCACAATGTACTGTAGACATACAACTATTTATTTCAGCAAAATATGCAGCTGGTACCACAAAACTTTACGTAACTTATCTTCACAATATTCCTGTTATATGAATAGCTGTACCACTATATAAAGATGGGAAATGGAAGTACAGAGACATTTTATCAGTTGTCAGTGTTTCGTGGCCTGTCTGAAAGAGCCAGTTACTTCTGAATTGCCAATTATGTTTTAATCTAAACTTTAGAACTTTAAACTCTTTATCAAAGTTCTTTCATTGAGAGAGACTCTTCCCAAAACAAGAAAAGTCAATAGCTGAAGGTAAGGCAATTAGGGAAGTAACCTCCCCTCTTAATCTCCTCCATTACAGAAGCAGTCCCAGAGAGCACACTTGAACAGGAAACTACACTGTCAACACACCTGAAAGTGTTCAGATTAAGGTATTAAATCTGTTTGAGCTTTGCTCTGAGTTCCCATGTTTCCACAGCTAGGTAGAGCTCCAGATACCTGATTTGTCCTTCAGTATGTTCTCTGTCTTTGGAGTCACACTATAGATATACAACGAAGAAAAAAAATGGGATTTATGTTAGGGAATCGTATATTCAACAAGTGAGTTTTTATGTTTGTTCATATATGTGTAACAATTTCCTCGCTGAGAATAGCAACCGAGTATCTCTAAAAAAGAAATAAATGAGTACATGTTTTAGTGATGTAATTCTCTAATGCATCACTGTGCTTTTGGAGGCAAGAGCTAACAGTTCCGTATTGCTGTCCCGGACAGCTCCTAAATCACAAGCTCATTTTGCTTTGACAGCTAAACAAGGTGTCTTGGGCTCCTAATCACACATTTTAGAGCTCTCAGATGAATGTTGACTGGGTGCTGGAGCAGCGTCAACCTCTAATGCCCTCCTATTCACTACCTGCTCTACAATCAGATCAGTACTTTCAGGCAGAAGGAGATTAAAACTGACAGCCACTTGTATACAAGAAAACAGGAACAACTGAGACAATTCTGAAAATTTCTTTACCCTAAAGCACAGACTGTCCAGTATCCTCAGCTTACAGTAATTTCAGTAAGAACTGGGGGTGATGGATACACATGGATCTGGCTCATGACAAATAGAACAATAAAAAATAAAGTAGACAGAAAACCTTTGTCCTTTGTCAAAAAGGAGTACAAATACTTGCAAGCCAACATTCATTAATGTATTCTTATTATCTCATTCCCTCTTTTACACACAGAAACACAACTTCAGCCATGGTGCATGATTTCTTTAAAATGTGGCATCTTCATTAACAGAAATCCACACCCTCACCTCTAATGCTGTAGTTTTTTCAAGAAGTGATTTAGCAAGATTGTCTTATACCACATAAGAGGTCCTTTTAGACTAAAGTTCAGCTGTGAGCAAAACCACTACATCTTCCCTTCATATTTACATGAATTTCTCACACATACATACCCTTCTCTTCCGAGATCCTAGCATCCAGAAACACAGAGAAAACAAATGAATTAGACAACGTGTTCTCTGGATTTACATCACGACATTCTTTCATATGTAGAGACCACACTCAAATGCCTATCATTCCTTTACGAATTTTGACATTAAAAAAATACACTGCCTTAATGCAGAAAATTCACAATTCATGTAGGCAAAAATACAACAGAATAAGAAAAACACCTAACATGATCAAGTTTATTTCTTTCATTTTGAATAGACTTCCCCTAGCTTTCAGAAACAGGCTTTAAGAATTGTAGGCCAGTCATTAATACAGGTGAAATGTACACAACTGGAAGCCTTTCTCAAGACCTTCACTCTTTGCAGGGTTTTGTTAAACTCAAAGAGAAAGTTGTGGGGGACATTTAGCTATCACAGGATCACTTCTGCTTTTGAAAGAAATGAAGCTATGCTTTTCCAAATAATGAAAACTTATCCCTTCTCTATTATTCTGAGAAAATAACAGTGGAACTACCATATTAAACTGTAAAAGTACATGATGTATGTAAGTGCAAGATGCCACTTCACTACACATTGGAAGATAATAAATAATACTGCAGCTTCAGAGTAATAAATCAGAGACAGTTGCTGGGAAGACGTACAGAGTGACAGTAAATACTAAGAATAGTTCCAGAGAGGCTGAATTCTAACTCATTAAATAAAAGTCTTTTCACCACATGGATCAGGGAATGTAGGGGATAAACTAAAAAGAAAAAAAAAAAAGTATTTTCTGATGCTGGATTTATCAGGAAGACAACTTGTCACCTTCCTCCTCCAGTGTTACTGACTCCTATTTATCTGAATCAGTAGAACAAAGGCGAGATAAAAAGGAAGAAACATTTCCTTACTGTAAAGCAGTAACTTGCCTATGAAAGCCAGTTTTGAAAAGAAATCTTATGCTGCCTGTGTGTACTGAAAGTTCTAGTACATAGACTGTCACAACTTTCTAGTTAACAAGTTATATTCCTAAAAACAGCCTCCCTGAGAGTTGTTTGGCATCAAAAAAATCTTAAAAGCGTATTTGATCCATACCTCTTATAAGTAGTTATACTCAAGAATATATTCCTTTCTAAAAACAAAAACAAAATTCCAGTTTTATTCTAATTGAATATATTTCTGCTATTTCTCAGACTTAAAATCAGTGATGAAATTGATAGAATTGATTTGCAAGAAAGAAAATAAAATTAAGAATATTAGAATGGCATGTTTATAGAGGAAGCACAAAACACTCATCATTCCATTTCAGTTTTTCTGCTTAGTTTCTGTTTAATGTTTATATTCTCTAGTAGCAGTTCAGTCTTGAATACACCCTGTAAATTTTGGCTAATGGGTAAGGGGTTTCTTCCATCAGGAAAAAAAAAAAAATGTGAAAACCACCCCAGAACCAGAAAACACAACAAACCAACATTTAAGCATGAAGAACACCAGCTTCAGAAGGTAAATAATATCCATCTCCCGGTGCAGTGTTCTAGATTAGTCCCACCAGGTAACATTTATCTTCCAAAAAATTGTGAACTATCTGTTGTCTAAGGTTGAGACAAGCTCTGCCACAGTCACGGGAAATGCAGCAGAGTGGTTAATCTTAGCAGTGAAGTGAATGATAGGGTGTATCTCCACATGAAAGCTAGCAGCAGAATAAACAAAACAGCTGAAATGGTACTTAGCGATATGACTGACCTCACACAAACTGTACTACTCCAGAAAAAGAAAATTAAGCAAAGATAGTTGAAGTATTTTCTTCTTAGTAATGACTCATGTAATCCAAGGCAGAGAAAAAGCTCTCCCCAGTCTGCATCTACTCAAAGTTTTTCCCAGAGGTTAATTCAATCACTGTCCTAAAACAGCTGTTTCCAAATAACAACACACATACTGTTTGTGGTCCAATAAAACTTTACAACACACAGAAACTGGACCTGCGGCCTCTTCCTTTGTGGAAAAGATCAACAGCTTTTGAGCAACCAACATGATCTGAACCACCAAGGCATCAGCGTGACAAACAAGAACTGAGAACCTTCCCTAGACTCTTCATAACTACTCTACTATGATAATAACCTCAGGTAAAGAACCATCACAACACCCTTAGAATTAATCTTGCTTCGAGACACTTGCTAACAAAGAGAGCATCCCTCAGCCACACACAGGTTAGAATTAGGAAAATCATTGTAAGAAAGCACCCTCTGGGGATGATAACATGCTCTGAATAATTCAGTGAGAAGTTCAGCCTCCGTATTCTAAAAATGTGATGGAAACAACTGAATCTACCAAACCAAAACTATTCAAATAAACCAACCTAAAATCCAGCAAAAACATGTCAACTTATATCCACTAACTGTGAAACTGACCAGCAGCATGGAAAATGAAACACATCTCAAGCAATTAAACACTCCTTCAACAGTTTTTAAATTTGACACAAAGGTTTAGCCTATAACTTGATTTCTATACTTACTTAATTTCTATTTCTTTATTTTAAGGGGTTTAATGTCAGGATTCTTACATAACAAGGTATTCAGCTACAAACAGGAATTCAATTTCTTTCGTTTATAAAGCATCGAGTTAAATGAACAGTTGATTTTGAATTCCTAACTTTTCTTAGGCGCCTTACTATTTTTAAAACATGCCTAGGACATTCTACCAACTACATCTGTCATCAGACATCAAAATCACAGATACTGCAATAAGACAAAAGAAGTACTCTACAAGAAAGGACTGACTCAATTTGTTCATAGAAGTCTGCAGGACTGTTCACTGCAACAAAACTGTTCTCAGCTGTTACATGGGTTTGCAATTCAGAGCACTCTCTCAAAATCCATAGGTGACACTATAAAACTAGTTTCTAAATTTGTTATGCGTTCTACCTAAAGAGCCAAACTCTACTTCCACCCTCAATTAACTTTACTATTACTCTAGGAAGAGGTTTACTGTGGATCTATGTGGAAGAACCCATTGTAAAATATAAAATTAAATGAAATCTGTTTTGAAATTCAGCATTATGGCTGTTACCAAAGCAGCAACCCCAGCCTAAATTAGTGAAAGTGAGTAGGACAGCTGAAACAAGAGAGCTTCCAAGAGGGCTAAGCATTAGTGAAGTTTTTTCCGTATTAGGCTCTTCAGCACAATCTGAGTAGTTCCAACAGCTGCCCAGCAGGAAAAGCCAGCCAATGATTCCACATCAATGAACATATTAACAAGTATTTCTTCATTTCAGAGCCCGGCAGCACACAGCCCTTTAGCATGAGGTTGCATCTTTGGATTTGTAGCAATACTGAATACTTCAAATGCAAACCATGTCAGAAATTCCTGATCATCATGATGTAAGTTACTACTTTAAGACTTTTTGTGATGGACAAACTTGTTCCATCCACTAATATACAAGCAAAAATAAATAAAATATGAAGAGGAGGAAAAAAAATCCACTCTGTGTAACTGTTAAATTAGTCAGGTCTTTGTTAGAGGCAATGAGTAACAAAAAGCAATTTCCTTTGTTAGCCTGCTCATGAAACCCAGTAGCCTGTAGCATGTGCTACGCTGTCACAAATAGCAGCTGAACTTCAAGCCAATATCCAAAATAGAGTCTGAAAGATTTCATTCCTATTTATAAGAACTCTCCTAAAAATATCCAAACATTAAAATAGCAATTAGGAAACACGGTTTTACTGTTTCTTCTAGCCCTATGAATACTGGATATTATTTCTACACACACATCCTTTACTGTGAAAGGTTTCAAGCCTGGGAGTGAGATTTTCAACCAAATGGAATGCTGAATGCATTCATACATCAAATAATGTCAAAGCTATTCATTAATGTGGAAGCATCTAAAACCCCAAGGTTTCAATTCCACAATGGTAAACTCACTTCTAAAGGAGCCTTGACTGTTTTTCCAGTTTCTTAACACAGGAAAACAAACTTGGGAGACAACCTTATTCCTTGAGTAGTACAAAGTTTTCTGCCACAGGGCAGCAGAATAAATTCTGCTTATATCTCTCGCCTTTACTTCTCATTTTAGCTCAAGCACATATACATTTTGAATATGAATAAAATTAATTTTATTTCTAACTTAATCTAATACAACAGGCACGATTATTTGTGAAAAACATATTTGCACAGTTTCTTACGTCCTCCATAAGCCTATGAAAAAAATATATACATTTTTAAGTAAAATACTAAAGTTAATTCCTTCGCTGCTTTATCCAAAATCCATTTCAAAGACAGGGTTGCTTTCATAGTATAAGAACATCATCAGTGGACTGATGTAAACAGAAGCTAAATTAAGCGCTTGTCACAATATGTTGGTTCTAAAACTTTGCCCATATTCTGAGTGCTCAGATTTTACAATTTACAACTTTTACAAAATAGGTTCAAAATCCAACTGGAGAAATCTCCCATTAAAAAAAACAAACCCAAACGAAACCATCACCACCAAACAAACAAACAAAAAAAAAAAAAAACCCAAAACCAACCCATACCCAAAACCAAAACACACTCAGATAAGAGTATCAGAACCACAACTTCCAGGCAAGAAATCTGTGAGTCTCAGATTGCTGGAAGCTCAGGAACAGTTTGGGAAAATACGCTTCTGCTGTTCTTAACAGTCTCTCCCAAGTAGCTGATACCAAGTGTTAAGGACAGGATACAAGATCATATGAAATCCATTTTCATCCAGCAAGGCCATTCTCAAGTCAAGTCTCCATCATCCACGCCACTTAGCTATAAGGAAACTGAGGCACAGAAAGCAGAAATGACTCATTCACAATTACTCTGCAGGCCAGTACAAAACCACAATGATCCAATCTCACAGTTCAGTGACCCTCAAAGATCCCATCATCAGAGTACAGAATACATGTGTTACAGAAAGCAACAGGAAAGCACAAATACTACTGGTTTAGAGAGCACTACAAAATGAGAATGGGATTTCAAGTCAATTGCACCCTTTCAGAAAACTGCCTGGGTAGCCTGAAAGAGGCATCACTGTTTTTCATACAACACTGCTCTAAAAAACAAAAAACTTTTATTCAATTTGCTCATTTACTCTCTCCAAAAGTTAGTAGAAAGAATCACAGCAAAACTGATCCTTTACAGAAGTCAGAAACATTGTCAGTAATCATCCTGCCACCCATACACTACAGTACTAGAAATGGAATGCTTTCTGTCCTACAGAACCATTTTTATTCAAACCCTTTGAATAATTTTTTATGTTTATTTTTCCCTTCATTACAACTGAAAGGTACAGACTTTTGTCTTCTAGGAACCCACCCTCATAAGCAACCTTGATAGCAAAAAACCACCACATCAACAGCACAGATGCTATTGCTGTCCATGCTGTTTGCTTCTGGCATGGTTTAGCACTTAGCAGAAACAACTGAGCTGGCAGAGATAACTACTTGAGACTCAATCTGTAAAATTCAACGAACTTATTCATCTTCTGATATTCACAAGCTTAGCTAGCATCTTGGATATTTATTTTAGATGAATATTTCATTTATGTGAAACAATAAAAGGTGTGCAACATTGATGGAAAGCAGGAAAGTTCTATCAATCTCTTATGGTCTGTTTGTAAGACTGACTTTCAAATCATGGTATTCACACTTTGTGTAGGCTTTCCATCCAAAGGTTAATTCACCAATGGAAATGCCAATATATAACTGTCAAAATAGTATTTTTGAGGTTACACAGGAAACAGCATGAGGAACAAAGCAGAAGCTACTGCTTTGTTTATACCTTTAAATGTGCTACAACAGATAGGTTTCAAAAGTTCCTAATGGAAATGAGGATGAAAATTATATGGCTGGGGTTAAAATGAAGAGGAAAAATTTATCTCAGAGCAAAAAAGCCATATAATATCTCATTCTGAAAAGCACAGAGAAACATCCTGACTCAAAAGAAAAAGGAAGAAGGAAAAAAAAAACCACATGCACAAAATAGAAAATGTCAATTTGCTTGATAAAGCAAAGAGAAAAAAACTACAATTAGTTGACTTTGTAAGATCAGCAGTAACCAATGCAGTAACACACATCACATTAATAGAGCCAGCAATTACAGCACAATGTGAGAAAAATGTATTTCAATACTGACAGCTGATGACTCAGAATTCATTCCTTTCACCAATGTTTCTTTTTGTTTCTTTAAAATTGTCTGAAATGCTCTTTGCTACGTGTCCCAGCCTCAAAAGCTCTACGGGACTTCAGTGTTCAGATCAATTATATTTCCGGGCTAGAGAATATAAATTATTTTGTAATAAACCTTTCTTTCAGGAATAAAAATAACCATACTAATGCAGTCAAGTGCCATGATCCACAGTTGACACTCAATTTAAATATATTCTTTGATGGCTAAAAGAACATAATTTTTGACTTACCTTTTTCTCTATTCCCTGTACTTCCTCTTGAAAGGAAAAAAATATTACATGGAGTGTGTTTTGGGGACAAATAGCTACAATTATTTCAATCTCTATCACTAACATACTATATCAGAAAGCTCAAAGTAAAATTAAAATCAAGAATGCAATATTATTGTAAAAGCGTCTTTAATATTTTTACAGTGTCTTTCATGCAAACTAAACCCAAGAAAAACTAAAACTAGCATTCCTATGTTCAAAAGATATCTTAAAAATTGGAAATCTTCATCTCTCCCAGAAACAGAGGTCATAGAAAACTAAGTTGAAAGTTTTGTGAATATTATATTCATTTTTTCTTCTCTCTTATGAAAATTTTGAAAAGTATTTTTTTCATCCTCTCAGCTATACGTGAAAAAGACAATTATTCATTAATATCTTGGAATTCTTAATAACAATAGGAATAATTTTAAGATTTGCTGAAAATCTAATTCAATGTTTCTCATGTTAGTCATCCAAAATACAAGTGAAATATTTATTGCTGCTTCCATTACATAACTATTAAGAAGCAGGAAAAAGCATCCTCACAAAGTTACTCTTCAATGAGAATTACTATGGATCCAGCAAACTTTTTACATTCTATGTAGCAATATAGAACACAATTTTTTTCCTAGAACTTGCAATAATTATTTTAAATTTGGTCAAAAAAAATAATAGTCTTTAAACATAATACTTTTCATGCTTGGATGGTGATAGCTTTTGCTGCCTTTAGTAATAAGGTTCTTAATTACTATCAAAAAAAGAGTTCAGCGACAAACTCTAACTAGGAAAAAAAAAAAAAAANGCGACAAACTCTAACTACGAAAAAAAAAAAAAAAAAAATCCAGTCTTGTTGGATCCTCTAGTGATAGCTACTGTATCAGGCAGAAAACCACAGTCAGTTTCACTAACATAATTAATAAATAAAGGATCTGAAATTCAGAAACCCATGACAGCTCATTTTTTAAAGATAAAGTAGGGGTCAAAGAGAAAGATCATTATTCATAGATACTGGCAATGAATATATAAAAATAACACACCAGCACAATGGTGGTAAACTCCCAGAGTATTTTGAAAAGGCTCCTACCTCTTCCCTTTGTGACATGCAACGTCTGAAGTCTTTAAAATATGGTAGATTTTGAGACAGCAGTAAAGATTATGGGTGCAGTATAATTTGCCCTAAGTGCACCGTTAGAAACCTGCCAGAATAAAAGATGGCCCATATATAAAATTGCTAAATATATGTATAGTCTAAGCCACAATTATTTCTTCTGCATCTGAGAAAAAGTTCTCAGAAGAGGTAATTTGTTAGTACTGTTCTCACCTATTAGATCTGGGGAAATATAACAGCCAGAAACCTGAAGGCCATATTTGATCTCTAAGTATTTTGGGAGGCCCTCATCTATGCAAAGCAGGTAGGACAGACCACAACTGTGAAAACCACAACTAAGTCAAGTTTGGAAAAAGCAGTTGAATGTGAAATATGAGTGAACTGACTCTGAGCATGACATTTAGTATTTTTCTATAAATTTGCCTCAGAGGTGTATTACATTGCCATTTTACAGTAAGCATAGAAATTCACCGTTCACGCGAGGATACTTAGCTGTGACTGCTTAAGAATACAACACACTTTTCCTAACTTAGCTTGACATTGTACATTACAGTTTCAATATCATGCATATATGCAAGCCAAACTAGCGTTTTATTGAGATACATGGAGGTTTTGTTACCATTTTTATTGTGGTTTACTGTTGAGAGCATTATGGATTGTGTAACTGGTGATTTCTTTCCACAAAATGGAAACTGAAGTTCTACTCCATGCATTTGGTGAAAATACTAATTTCCGACTATTGTCTATATACTTGGTTTCAGGAGTAAACAAGTCCTTAGTCTATCATGCTCAGAAAACATCACTGCATCTGTATTAACTAGCACACTGATCTGTCCGGACATCAGCAAAAGTTAATATTCATATAAGACAGATGAAGTGAAGATCTCCATTTGACAGATTTGTGCCTTGCAGCTTGAGTCTATCATCCTTCCCACACAGAGACATACTAAGTTATATATTATTGTTCCATGACAGCTAGTGTGAAAATCAGAGCCTTGAATGCAAAAAGATACACCAACTTGTCCCTCACCCCAACTCACTGAACTTACTGTGCCTAGAAGCTAGACTTTCTCCTCCAGTCTTCAGTCAATCCCCGAAAAGGATGTCAGGATAATGGAACCTGACAGTTTTACAGTAGTAATGCCATAAACCACCCTAAAGGAGTCTTGTATCAACCAACAAGCGGCAATTACCTTGACTCCTGACTCACTACCACCAGTCACTAGTAGAGTTTTATCTGCTTAGAGACCCTAAGTCACAGCTGTAAGAATGCAAATTAGGTATTTTTCCCTTTAAAAATCACATCCGGTGACTTTTTCAAAACAATATTCATAGATGATCACTTATCTGTTCGGATCTCTCTAGATAAATTACTACTGAGCAATACTTTTATTCTACTATAAAACTTTCTCATAAAGATCATATACTTTGGTATTTTGGACAGTAAGAAAAACAAATAGATGGAGGGGACACACATAATTTCTTAAGAAGGTGGATGTTGAACTCCATCATAAAATAATGAAAAGAGTATGGCAATGCTAAGGTGATGTAAAAAGATACTGAGGTTAAGAAAGGTATATAAAGGGAAGAGATTTATTTTTTTTAATTCCTCCTTTCCTGAGTAATTGGAAAACAGTGAGAAGCAAATATATTTCACTAGATGTTCAAGGATGACGATAAATATAAGGGATAAGAATTCTACCTACAAATACTTATCATTTCTCCCTCAGTCCACCTTCCAATTTCTGCTGTAATTATTGATAGAAAATAAGACAAAAAATGAAAGTTCTTTATCCCTTTCATGTATTTGCAGGGGAGCTTTTCAAGATTTTAGGATGTCACTTCACACTCAAGCATCCCTCAAGTTTCTGTATCGCATTTTATAGCTTTATTTCAGCTCTTGTCATGTTATCCACAACCTCAAAACTACCCGACCTAGACAAGAGAAATGGTAGAAGGGAGCCAATTACTTTTCACCTGAACTGAAAAGCTGAGTAAACTCTCTGTTCCATTCTATTGAGGCTGCTCCTCAATACTCCAACCTATCTTTTATATCCTAAGGATACTGGTAATAAGAAAACCCTGCATATTTTTGAAATTAGAATTTAATATTAAGAACTAGTACAACTTGCAATCCTAACAGAATTTACCCTCTCTTCCCTCAAGAACAACATAAGGGGTACCTAAATATAACTTGTCCTAAGTCACTTAATATGTTCTTTAAAGCATTTATCAAACAGTTGCTGTGCACACCCAAATCTTCATTGCATAGGCTCACTACAGGTTTCTTTTATGGGAAGGTACTGAGGTAAATGTTTTTCAGGGTAAGTTATGTTGGTATATGTGTAAAACCAAGACAGAAATGTAGGAGGGAGGAATTATCGCATAAAACAAGTTCAGAAATAAAATTATTACCAGGTCTAATTGTACCTATCAGATAAAAATCTGAGTGAAAGGAAAATCATTAGCTTCTAAAAGGAATTTGCTATTTAAGAACTGATTTCTAGAACAAAGGACACTTACTAAGGTATCTGTGAAACTGTTGTATCAAAATTATTACTTCTGAAATCAACAAATCGCAGGCTTCAGGAACAAAAAGGCTCTTTCCTCAATCACGAGTTTTAAACATTCAGCATCTATAACTCTACACAACAGTAGGACAACATCAACTAAAACACATAACCAGTGGGAATAGTTTTAGACTCTGCAAGGCTCAATCTTTCAAAGAATTGATCCTTTTTACTAACACCTGAATTTCCCTGTAGCTGAAGGCTAACTTTCAAATTTAGCCCCATTGGGCCACACATTACTACTTTGTGAGTAGAATAAAACAAAGAATAAAAATTCCTTAATTACTTAGAAAGCTGGTGCACTGAGATTCAAAAGAAATCTGCAATGGCACATCAAGCTCCGCAAATGTATCTTAAATAAGGTAAGTTTTACTAACAACATCTATTTGTGAAGTTGGCCATCTCAGCAAGCAGTCTTTTCCAATCTTCAAGCGATTGCTGAAATTCTTGTCACTTTAGATAGTAATTAGCCATGTCTCAGTGGAAAAGAAAAGGAGAGGGAACCACCCATGTGAAAGAACAGAAGCTGTGCCATAACACTAAGCAAATACACTGATCTTCTGGCAGTAACAGAGAAAGGAAAAGATGTTTCATTTCTGACCTATTCCACACTGCCACTGTAGACTTCAGGGGGAAAAAAAAGGACTCAGCATCATTTAAAAGACATGCTGCTGTCCTACGAAACCTCTCTCTTCTAAAGGGCAGCTAAAAGTTACCTTAAAAATACAACATGTCCAACTCTCCATATTTATTAAATTACGAGCACTAGAGGGTGACCTTAGAGCTTGACTGGAGTGCAACTCTAGAGCAAAAAAATTCCTAAATCTATTATTGAGCTCCCTAAATCTATTACCTTCCCCAACTCTGCTGGCACATGAAATGGGAAAGACGACACAGCACTGTCCTGTAAAATATATGAAGTATAATCCATATGTGCCATTACAATAAAGGTGGGAGCTAACTCATCCTGCTACATTACACTGAGTAAAATCCCTATGTTAATTCAATTAAGAGACTGTGAGGTAAGAAAAACAAGTCATCCCCTTATCCAAACAGATATTCAAAATCTTAGTGTAAGCCACTTGACAGTGAGAGTTAAAAAAAAAATACACAGAAAACAAAAAAAAGCAAGACTTAAATGTATTTTTAACATGCATCTTATTTTCAGCTTATATATAAAAACTGTCAAATCTAGGATTAGTTTGAACAAAACCATTATTTCTCAGTTTTAGGTTCAAATACCTAAGTACTAATGTTACCTGGGATATCAGT
Organism: Baryphthengus martii; assembly: GCA_013396935.1. Taxonomy (NCBI): domain Eukaryota; kingdom Metazoa; phylum Chordata; class Aves; order Coraciiformes; family Momotidae; genus Baryphthengus; species Baryphthengus martii. Next base: position 95,991 of record VWZK01008397.1, on the reverse strand, counting down.
ATGTGTGTAATTGATTTTTATTTTAGTGCCCATAAATCTTGAAATAGCACTGACCAAAGAGCTGTTTTCCAATGACAAGAAAGAAATACTGAAAAGTTATTGTCACTGTCTTATCAGGAAGTCAAAAAATTTCCTATCTGAATCATATATTTTCCTGAGTATATAAGACTGTAAAATGAATAGCCACCTTTTGCAATTCAGCCATATGTCCCTTGAACAATTACTAGAAAGGACTGCTAATAAAAAAGAAATTAGTGCAAAAATACTTTGCTACTAGTGTGTTACCATAAATTTACAAAGGATTTTTGATAGCAGGAGAGTAATGAAGTTGGAATTTACCTAATCTGATTGATGTCTAACTGCAATATTCAGGAAGACTTGACAATATTAATAAATGTCTGTTTACATGTAGAAAAATCTCTATCTTGGCAGGTTTTTTTTCACACAGAAGGCAGATGTTGGTAACAACCACCCCAGGCTTTCTGTGACCTATTTAAAGGGCCAATATATCACTTCATTGTCCTCTCATGCTGCTGAAGCCCACACAGAACCACCCACACCAATTTCAGTATGATTATCTATGGGATGCTCCCTCATTCAAAAATGGTCTGAGCAGAAGAGAAGACTGCTTCTTCAGCTTCCACTTACAGGAATGAGAGCATAAAAAAACAACAGAAACAAGAGATTCAAGCAGCTGATGCCTGGGACAGTGAAGATGATCTGGTGAACATCGGCGTTAAGAACATGTAAGCCTGTGTCACTGTGCATTGACTCTGCAGGGACATTAACCATGCTTTCCTCCTTTTTAAGTACTGAACCACTCAGACACTATTGGTGCAACATTAAAACACAGACAAGCCATAGAAAAGTTATGTCTGTCCCTCTCCACTGTCAGTGCTTTTTCACTGCTTACATTATTATTATCATCAATAATGATTTCTGACTTTCTGGTTAGAATATAACTATAAATCTAGTCTCACTGTATAATTTTGATTTAACTACCTTCCTAGCTTTCATTTTACATAAAACACATCTCCTTCCATTCTTGATTTTCACAAACAGTGACATTAGTTACTTGATCCAGAACTGCTATACTAAGAGGCTCAGAAATAACCTCGTTGCAAGAGCAGGCTTGAAATATGATGAAGATTTGTGATCTCCATCTTATATGGGTCATGGAATTGATAAACTGTACCAGAAAGAAGGGGAAAGTTTCTATTGAAAGACACCATAAGAAATGATCTACAGTAGCAAGAGGTAACTCTCCTCATCAGAAGCAAGACAGACGTGTTGTGAGACTGAGTAAGAATCTATTTTGTCAGATTACAAAGGTATGAACTGACAGTTATAAAAAGAATTCTAGAAGGAATGCATAGCTGCTTCTGAGAAGTAAATACAGGAAAACTACTGTAATAGGTAAGAGTACTGGAACTATAACAGTAACACCAATCTAATTCCCCCCTCAAACTGTGACAAATTAAAGCAACAAACAATTAACACATAGGATTATCTCACAGAAGGAAATGCTCTGCTCACGGTAGAGCAGAGTTATGCTTTCACCCTAGTCCATTGCTAACTGGTATTGCTGTACCTATGCAACACAGTGTATATTGTATATCTAGTTGACAAGAAATGCTAAATAAGCAATAAAAAGAATTCAATTTAAAACATGTTCTTATATGAGCTCTTTTGGGAGTATACATGTGACTTCATTACGGTGCTTCTAGCTGGAATTCTATTCAAAATCTCCCCTAAAACAGCTCCCCTTTTTAACATCTAAGAGAACAAAGAAAAGTTTCACACTAAAATCTCCATAGTCAAAGCAGAGGCCTTGTGACACCTATAAATTTTAAGCACATTAATCAGGTTATACTAAACATCAGTCTGCCTTAAACTCAAATATAAGCTTACTGAAATGGTGCAATCAACAACAACATGTAAGTGTTGTTAACACTGTGGTGGTATTCCCAGGCACAATGTACATTCTACACCAGTATGTAAGCAGTGTGAATGCTCTGAAGAGGGGAACAAAGATGTTGTGCTGGTTTTGCCTGGGACAGAGTTTATTTTATTCATAGTAGCTTGTATGGGGCTATGATTAGGATTTGTGATGAAAACAGTGTTGATCATACAGAGATGTTTTTGTTATCGCTGAGCTGTAGCTTAGGTAGTCAAGGCCTTTTTTGCTCTTCACCCCGCCCCACCAGGGAGGAGGCTGAGGGTGCACAAGAAGTTAGGAAGGGACACAGCTGGGACAGCTGACCTCAACTGACCAAAGGGATATTCCAGGCCATATGACATCATTCTCAACATAGAAAGCTGGGAGAAGAAGGAAGGGAGGACACTGAGTTACAGTGTTTGTGTCTCCAAGTCACCAGTACGCATGATGGAGCTTTCTTTTTCTAGAGATGGCTGAACACCTGCCGGCCGATGGGAAGCAGTGAACGAATTCCTTGGTTTGATTTGCTTGTGTGAGCCACTTTTGCTTTACTTATTAAACTGTCTTCATTCAGCCCATGAGTTCTCACTTTTCTGGTTCTCTCCTCCACAGCACCGGGTGGGGGAAGTGTGCGAGCAGCTGTGTGAGACTGAGCTGCCAGCTGGGGTTAAACCACGACAAACTTGTAGGCTTAGTTGCCTACCACAGTTAAACCAGAACCTTAGCATTTGTAGATTCATCCTTAATCTTAAATCACTGCTTATTAATATTCCAATCTAAAATCACTACTTTCAAATACTTCCAATATTTGTAAACATCTTTCAGAGAAACTTTTGCTCAATTTCTAGTACTATTACATTGGCTAGGTAGGAAATATTTGCAAAGAGTTTCCTTACTTAGGAAATCAGTTGCAACCACGAGTACAACTCCAAAGCTATCCAAAGGATGCGCTGGCTCTTCCTTTTAAAAATAAATAAATAATTCAATAAACCAAAACTACTGCTTTCCTTAGAATACCTCAGAACTTGTCCTCCACAGAACTCCTACATAAATCTTACAAGAAGTGCAGATGTTACCTAAAAGTGTTGTCTTTTCAGAGGTCATGCATTTCAGCCAGTGTACAGGTGAATTACAGACACCTGGAAAAGTTTAAGCTGCAGTACTATAAAACAGTTATATATAAAGAAGTTATTTTCTGTTGAGGTACATTCTGAGAAAATACAGACAGACAAAAAATATCTCAATGCTCCTTTGCTTGGTAAAGTGCTCTCTTGTATTAAATAAATAAAATGCAGTATTATGAAACTTCCAAGTAATGCTGAAGTCGAGCTACAAGGCCGGCTGTTTTACAATGTTTGGGGTTTTTTCTATTTTTAAAAGGATTTTTAGAAGATTAACATGAAAGTCTGTCCTATAGTTAAAATACTGCATCATTAGTTATCTACTTTGCAGAAAAAAATGAATGCAACAGTTAACATGCAACCTTTTCCCCATACTTTGAGAGGGGCAGTATGGTAGGTGCAACAATGTGAGGAAATATTCTAACACATGAATGTTACCTTCCCAATGAGATAGAGAGTTGCTGAAAACGTGTTAGAAACCTATCAACTATTCAGCTAAATTTGTACTGAGAAGTTTATTCTTTTTTTAGAAATTGTTATGGCAAAAATCTCCTTAAGTTCTGGCAAAACAGGCCTGGCTTCACACAGACAATAAGCACATTTAGCTAAACTTTGTTTAAAAAGCAAAATATAACTGAAGAACTTTCTCTTCATTGCACAGCTTGTCAATTTGCTGTTAGTTTCTCTGAAATACCCAGTAACACATCTCACTCTGCTGCTGCATGCATACTAAAGTGTCAGCCTTTGAACTTTCACAAAGTACCTTGCATATCTTATCATCCCCCACTTTTCTGCCATCCTCCAAGTATGCTGTCCTGACATCTCCTTCATAGCTGGTGCTTCCTAAAATTCCCCACCACACAGTCAGATCAGCCCTGTTAGACTCATCCCGTTCAGAAGGCACAACCGTTTCATGTGCTGCAGTTTCCCCACTTTTCTGTAGGCAGGTTATAAAAGGCAGGAAAAGGTCAACACACATCAGAAGCCAGAAGACATCAGTATCTTCAGAGCAGACTCCAACAAACAGCATAGGACTATGCACACGAGAAGAGCATTTTGGGAGTAAAGGCAAACAGCAGCATCCTTGTGTGCCTGTCACGCTCCCTCCTAGTATTTCATTGTTCCCCAGGAAAAAAATTCTCAGGCACCACCACTCTCTCCTTCCTTTTTCATTGCCCAATTCTTCCCCAGTGACAGATGGATCTTTGTATAAGCTACATTCCCTGCCTGCTCATCAGAATCCTTCATTTCTACTACTTCTTTTCTCCCTCTTCTTGTATGATTGCTTTTGGTATTAACATTGTAAAAACTACCACTGGAATAACATCTGGACATTATTATTCCAAACGATGTCTGCCTGTCATAAACCGCTTTTTGGTTTTACAGATACTTTCCAAGGTATGTGAAATTGCTTATTTAAAGGCAGTGGATCCATAACTCAAAAAGTACCTGACCAACAGGCATGCAAGAGAAAAATGCAATTAATTCACTTAAGAGAGCTGTCTCCAGGGTTGTGATTTTACAAGTTATTTTGGTTGTGGCACATCTAGCAGAAAAATTCAGATCTTTCAGTCCATACCAATGAGTGTTCATCCTCCTCACTTTTTATGTGGCAAAAGCAATTTTTCAGAGATGTGAATTAACATGTAACTACTATTTTTTGTTTCTTTTTCCCCTCTAATGCAAGTATTTATTTATTTATTTCTGTTAAATTTATTTGTACATCTCTTGTGAAACCAGGCTTTCTGGCAGATCACCTCAACTCACATTAGATCTTTAGACATGGCCTTATATCCTACACTACTTTCAGTACTGAGCTGTAGCTTTTATTTTAGATGAGCTCCCACTTGTGATACAAATATGCTATCATTCTGCTGATCTGTTACATTCTGTTTGTGAACACAGAGTCCAAAAATAAACTGACAAAACAAGATTGCTATTGTGATCTGAACCGTTGCTCACTCAATCCCAGGGACTCCTGATTTTGCCGTTTTCTATTTTTTCTCTTTTCCTAGAATAACAGCACATTTCTCTTAGATATATTACCTAACATTTCTTTATTCAGACTGTGTATTATTTTGCCACATTTTGTTTGTAGCCATGGCTTTTTTATTATTTTTTACTCCTACTGCAATTTATCTAATACGCTGTTACTCATTTCTCAGATTCTCATTTAAAATGTCAAATAAAGATGACTGCATCCTAGATGCTTTTGGTTAGCCATCTAAAAAAAAAACCAAACATAAAACTCCACATATGTAAATCTGTCTGCTTTTAGCATAGCCCAGGATTTTAAACCTTTGAAGAGCTTACTACAAAGTTAGAGGTCTTTGTAGTAAGTTCCTGAAAAATTTTAGAGTCCTAGGCTACACTGAGAGCAGTCAGATACAGGTAGGTTGGGTTGTTTGGTTTTTTTCTAGATAGCTAACCAGAAGTGTCCAGTGGATTGCCATTTGCTGAAAGAGAGTTTAATATCTCTGTCACTAGTTAGTAACCACACTACCGGTTACTTCAGATTATAAGTGATTTAAAAGAGCTAAAATAAGGCAGCACTTCATTTTTATTAAATTGCTACTAAGTACTGATATCAGTGAATATTACTATAAAGTCAATCAAGCAATATATAGTCTATATTTGTCCAGTCCATAATGAATGTGTCAGATTGGTTGCTGAGCAAACTACCCAATAGCTCCCTATTACAAGTCACGTGGGAAACAAAATGTCTCCACTTAACAGTTTCAGTAAAAGTTTCTTTCTAGTTCTAACTCTCTATTTCAGTAAACTCAAATGAAATTAATCCCTTACTTAGCAATCACACACCCTTACACACCACATGTTTACATGTTATTCTTTTGTTCCCTCACTACAGTTTTCCTGTTATTTCCTAGGCAGAGGAATAGAACATGAAATATCTGCTCTTACAAGGCCATTGGCACTGCTATCCTTGCATTCACACAGATCTTGGACTTTCTCCTGCTGAGAAATGATGCCCACCCAAACAGTGCAAAGCTGCTCTGACAAATGCACCCTTTCGACATACTGGAATCACTCATCAGTATACAAATGAGCCTCACTTCACATAAGCTTCTGGACTAAGTTCTACTGATCAAATCTAAGTCATGCAAGAGGGAGACAAAATCCATCGCCAAATGTTGTTGCAGTTTGTGCTGTCACATTAGTTGCAGTGAGAACACACCTTTAATGGTCTAATAATACTGTTAGCCAAAGAACACTTTGAATGCTGGTGGAGAGTTCATGAAGGCATGGATGTTTCACCAGACTGTTACACAGACAGACATACACATACATATAAATAGCTTTCCACAAAATGAAGACATGACTCACTAGAACACACTCAGTGGTACAGATCAACATTTCAAGACCGGTACCAGCAGTGCAACCACTACTGTGGTACACAGCTTCATATTTCTCATGTGTTAATAAGGACTGACAATTGTGGGAAGACAGTAACACAGACAGTAACACTGAAGAATGGAAGAAACTCACCTTAAGGAGTTCATAATGTTGAATACCATTCACACCAATATCCGGATCAATGGCAGATGGGACAGAATAGCGAGAATTAATTGCTGTGTTTTCAGGGATAGAAATATTAATAACTGTCGAAGGGAAGAGGGGTGCATTGTCATTTATATCCTCTATTAGGAATCTGATCTTGACCAGTCTGAAAACTTCATCAGGCAAAACAGCAACCTCCACCTCATAAAAGCAGCGATTCTCAGTAAAGATGCCAGAGCACAGCTTCTCTCGGTCTATGCGGTTTGCAGTTGTGAATATCTCACCAGTGTTCTCCTCCACCCGTACTAACGGTACATCTCCGGTCTTATAGACAAGCTTGAACTGCAGCGGTGAGGAAAGGGGCACATCTGGATCCAGCGTCAGGTTAAGATCCTTGAGCAAATTGCCAATGAGGACATTTTCAGGCAGTTCTTCCCGCACAGTATAATTTTTCTCCTGTGCGCCAGATTGAAATACAATGCAGGCTAATAAGACTGCCAAGAGGTAGGTTCCAGACAGCAAGTCCATCTCCAGAATGACTGATGATTATTCGTGTAGAACACCGAGAGTAGCTGGAAAAAGGAAAAGAAAGAAAAACCGTGTTCTTAAAGTGAAGACAACATGAAAGGAGTACCTTTCCTATGGCAAACAACATGAACTGTCTGAAAACCCTATTAAGTAAACTGACATTTGACTTAAACCTTTGTAGAATATATAAAATTTCTTACCCCGTTTTTAATATAAAATTGTTTACTAAGCACTGAGGTAATAATCTTAGAACTGCAGAGTGAAAGAACAGATTAAATACAAAAATCCCTATTTCCAATTTGAGATTTTCCTTTGCTCTAAGAAAACATCTTCCTTTTAACACTCTGCCACGTTGTCCTTATTTTTTTTTCGTTTCTAGATAAAAAAGTAGGCAAGAAACTTGCAAGAAACTATCTGCTGAGAACCAGATTTTTTCATAAGGGAGGCTCAGAGATAGGAAACCAAGAAAATTTAATTTTTCACCAAGTTTTGCATTGACAAAATTACCTAATATTTCTTAACAGCAAAGAAATCTAGCTATTTTTAATACAGAAACTTAAACTGGTAATAAAATGCTATCTAAATGGAATCTGGTGAACTTCGGCAAACAATGGGTGGAAATCTAACCCAGGGACTCTGATACAGCAGTCCCTTTCTTTAAGATGACAAGATCCAACTTGATGCTTGGAAGCAAACTTAAATACCATTCACTGAATTTTGCATTGTATGTCTAAAGAGCAGTGCACAAATTCCAATGAAGAAGGAGAACAACAAAACACTGAAAATTTTTGATATAGATTTCCTGGCAGGAAGGGTAAGCTTGTAACCCTCTTAGGACCCCAAGTACCTACCATATTGCCAGATACCTATCTCTTTAGACACTTGGATTTTAGGGCAAAAAAAAGAAAAACAAGACTATGCAGTAATATTTTTCCTTTTGGTATGTGACAAAATCTAACACATTTCTTGGAGAATAAACTGTAAGAAATTTCATATAATTTTAAATCTGGTGATGTCTGCTCATATATGAGCTAAGTACTCTGACATACCACTACCTTTAAAGTCAGATACAGATTTGTTCTGAGATGAAGAAAATTCTGTCATTTTCTACCTAGTTTCTGAATAACAGTATTTTCTCTCCTCAAGGTTGTTAACAACATCAAGAAAGATGGAAATAGAATGGGATGACTTACAGGTACATGCACTTACAGCCTTCAGGTGAGAACCTTTAGAGAAAAAAGGCTGAACTCCATGTATAGAGTTGAACTCCACAGTTGAACTCCATGTATAGAATACGCTGCTTTGCCTAATCTTTGCATAATTCCACCCTTCAAGAAGTTTGTATAATCTCAGATAGCATTTCTGTAAGGTAGATGTTCAAGAGCTCCATCAAAAAATTATTTTAGTTTATGACATTTTAGCTCCTACCAGCTTCGCTTCTGTTTCAGACACACCTATACTAACTCTTCTACATTTCTTTTCATGGTGCAGGTAAAAATGTGTTTTGGTTTTTTTCCTCCCTTTTTAGATTTTATTCTCCCTGTCATAGCAGATCGATTTACTCCTGCAGATCAAGTTGCAGTGGTTGAAGAAATTACTGAAGCCAGTAATAGTCTTCACCTGTTAGTGCCTTTCAGCAGTAAAACTTTCAGAGTAATTTAAATTAAAACATTTGACTTCGTAGTGAAAGAGATTAAGAACAATTAATATTGCTATTCCATTTAAACTCTACAACCTGCTTTTGATTTGGAGTAAGTAACAGATAAAGAACATTTCAACTACATCTGCAAGGTGTATCCTTCCATGTCAGCATGATTTCACCGTAAAGCATTTTCTGGCTTTATGACTACACAAAAGAAGCAACATGAAATAAAAACCCAATCCTGCAAGTCTTCACTTATGAAAGAAGGCATTGCTCACTGGAGTAAATCAATTAACCTGAACGAGATTGCTGACACAGGTGAGAACTGGCTGTGGAGTGTAGGTGGCAGAGGTACGGCATTACCTGCAGTCTTTCAGTAATTCACTGACTTTCTTGCAGTACTTCAGTAATTCAGTATAAGGCACAACACAACACTAAACAGGCATTTGGGAGTGAAGAAACAGCGTACTATCAACAGCCGTTTTATAAATCCATTATAATATTCAACTCCAAATATGTAAATAAGGAAGTCATCAGCAGGCTCTGATTATCATTAATGTTAACATGATGGTAACAGCATGAGTTTAATGGAAGAATTGTGGCGATATTGTACAATGTATTAGTTTGACTACTATGGTTTTATTTATTAACTGTCTTATATTTCTGTAAATACATCGCCAGCAATTCACTCCACTAAAATACCTGTTCATGTACGTTCAACTTGCAGAAAGCTCTTATTTCAGGCAAGGACACATTTCTATCAATTATTATTAAAATCAATAGATTTACATTTCTTTCCTGAAAAACACCAATAAAAATTTACGGGTTACAATGAAGGCCTGATATTTAAATGTTCCACTTAAAATTTCAGAACAGCAGCCTGTCCGGTGCATATCGGAAAGCACTATTCTGCCATTTTCTCTTTTCTACTAGAATTTAAACTGAAAGAAAACAACACGGGAAAAAACCTTCACATCTTGATGTTTACAGAGTAGTATTTTAAACTTATGAGTCATTTCTGAGAAGAGAAAATAAAAAACACAAAAATATAAACCAAATTCCAGTCCTTATCCCAAATTGTTCTGTAACAACATTGATGTGAGGACTGCCTATAAATTATACTCATAAAAAAATACCGTATAGTAATGTATATACAACCTCCAAATAATCTTACACTATAAAAAATAACTTCTGATTACTAATAAGATTATTAATGCTACACTGCTCCTCTCTCTACAGTTCTAAAGATAAACGGAATTTTAGTGACACTAAAACCAGAAGCTTGTGGTTTATCTATCAAGTTTTACAAAGCAATTTGATGATAAGTACACAAATCAAAGAGTCTAAAGAACTAATGAAAAACTTTCCTGAAGCAATTCTGAAAGTTGTGATAGTACCAGGAGATAATTTATATTAAAAATAACTGATAAGAATTACTATAACCCCAGTTATAAGTACAGTGGAGTTTCTAGGGATTATAAAATAACAACAGCAGGGCACAAAGAGGTTTGTCAGGAAAACTGCAGGGTGGAATTTCTTAAGCATGACATTACTATGCATATTTTTATTTACTTTTTTAAAATGGAACAAATTCTGCATTCCTCTATTAAAACTACTTTTGTGTCATATTCAAGAAAATACATCAAAACATAGAAATAATAGAATGCCATTATTATGAACCATGTTAGACAAATGCTAACATGACTTTGTAATGTCTTCACTGTTGTAGACTTTCGTGAACTACTAAAGGGTATAGATATGTAACAGGTAGTGTTGTGACTTTAAACAGAAAACTATATTCTCAAAATGGAAAAAAAGAAACTATGACCATACATTAATAAAAAGAAAAGAAACTATACAAATAGGTTGCTTTAAGAGAGTCATAGTTCTGCATTGCCTGTCATTCGTGCCACAGCACCGATAGGAATACTATGGCAACAGCAATGCAAAGAAAAAGAGCATGAGGTTCTTTCAGGATGATGCTTGGCTGCTAGAAAGACACTTGTGAAATCCGAGTATTTCCAATACCATCCACTATTTACTGTCCTTCATATTTATCTCCCTATCATAAATATACATATCACAAAATGGGCAACTGATACACATACAAATCCCAAAGTGAAAAGAAAGGCTAAAGAAACTGCAAGTGGAAATGGCAGTCAGACAAAATAGGACATTAAGAGAAAGAGAGCACAAGAATGGTAACAGATGGTGGGAAAAGTCAAGACAGACGAGATAAAAATACAAAAAGGAAAACAGAAAGGAACTGGGCAGAAAGGCAGTCACAGTACAGTGTGTGGAAATAGGCTTTCTGGATGACTGGAGAGTTAAAAAAAACAACCCAAATGTACAGAAGGCTAAATAGAGTAATCCACCTCTAAAGGACCTTTCTTAAGCTCCAGCACTCACTAACACTTTTAAGATACTAAAAAAAATGAAGTTAAGAACTAAGAAAACTGTTTAATTGTTTAACCTTGCCAAGCCATCTTCCAGCTTTCAGAAGAATGCATTGATGTCTGCACTGCTGACTTCTGTAACTAGTAAGGCAAACGGCCCAGATGGACCAGATGGGGGGTAAGAGGGGAAAAAACCATAACTTGGGATTTGCTCTCTTGCATCTGAGTATCTATGCACTTAAATACACCTGCTTTTTTTGTCCAATATACTAAATATTAATGGCATAATTTAAATATTATCGTTGTTCATTATTATCTTCACTTAGTAGCTGTCAAATCATACCTTGAAAAGCAGACAGAATATAAAAACTTGAACTACCTAATAGAGTATGATGTGAAGGTAGAATCTGAATCTGTTCTTCATACGCAAGGACCTATCTGGTCTCACCTGAGTCAGAATTCCTGTAGCCTGTTACAGGACTCAAGTGCTATTTTTTACTTCAGAGGATCACAGAAAAGCAGCAAATGCAGTGAAGAGTTCAGATGTCCCTTTCAGCCGAAAAAACAACACTGTTTCTTGATACCTAGGTTCAGATTTCACTTATTCCTGCTCTAACTAAGCCGTGGTAATATTTTGTAACTATGACAACTTTTAAGAAAAAAAAATGTATCACAGACTATTTCAGAAATTTAGGAATATTACATTAAAGCCCAAAATTACATCAACACCGAAATACTGAAATCCTAATAGAGAAGAAATGCTGAAAATGTCACTCCCATGCTTATCTTCACATTCCTGAATCTATTTTAATTCCAAGGACAAATTTAACTACTATACCACACTTTTTCACTATAATACCATTTGCTGCTAATCAACCATGGACTCCTTAAATAGAAGTATTTAAATCCCTGTGTTAAACAGTGTTTCTCAGAGAAAAGATCCCCATCACATGAGCTCTATTTGTCAGTCAATAGCATGATGATGATGTTATTTAACTGAAGAGTGAGCTATTTGCAACTATTCCAATTCACAAAGGCTCCCTCTAAAGTGTTCATTGATAATTAAGCAGTTCCATGCTATATGCCAGAGGTTTTGAACTTCTGAATCATGTCGCTGGAGATTTCAACTTTATCCTGCAGACCTCAGCTGCTGGATTGTTAAGTAGGATCTTTTCTGGTACTGTGGATTTTTAGTGTCGGGGTTTTTCTGTGCTTTAAGTCACTAACATAGCTGAACACAGCAATGTCTATCCTTTGTCACCACACATACCATGTTTCATTTAAGGAACTGGCAGGTTTTGATGGTAGTTAACTCTTTTTAAAAGATACAGGCCTTACTGACATGTCTTCATTTTTTGATGACAGTAAGAAACACTACAAAGCTGCTGCCTGACAGGAGTATTTTTAAGGCCAAGCACAAATGATTACAAATAATCTAAACTCATTTTCATATTCTATAATGTTTCAGGCAAATTATTTTTCAGCCATCAATATTTACCCACAGGATTCACTTTCTACATAGTATACTTCATGATCATATCCAAATAAAAAGACCTGCCTCAAAGAGAAACAGACAATTTGTTATATTATCAAGGCTTTCAAATTCATTCCCTCATATGATTTTACTCTAAAACCACTAAGGGACTTATTTATTCTTTGATCTATTTTTTATTAGCGTGATGGTCCTGACTTCAATGAGGTTTTTTTTGTTTTTTTTTTCCAGTGATGAACAAAATGATACTGGAAATTCTTATCACCAGGAGAAAACATCTCCCCACATCCATTTAAGTCAACAAAAGAATTAAGTGTGAGCCACAACTTGCTTATAGTTGCATGTTCTCCTGATTCAGTCTTCACTTCTTCAGAAATATAGTATATTTACATTTGGGTTTGGTTTCTTTGCTTTTACTTCCCTGTCACATGGAGTAAGAAATACTCTTCAGTTGAAAACAATAAAGAGTCAATGACTAATAGGCAGATTCTTGCAGCCACATGAAGCAGCAGCCAAGCGGAAAACAAGTAATTGGTAAGTTCTTACTGAACTAGAATTGCAGAATTCTATATTCTTGATATTAATCTGCAACTAATAGAAGAATGTTCATTAAAACTTTTATCAAAACGCTGGAAACAGTGAACAGAACCAGAAATACAAAACAGGCAGTGAGCATGCTGAATGGACAAAGTGAAGTCAATCAAACATTGATATACGGCATAAAGACCAATTGCTTTTAATTGTGTCAAATGAATCCCTGTAAAGCTGAACTCTCTTTTTTACTAAAATACTAAGGACGGTCCATGTTTAGGAAAATGCATCTAACAACCACTAAATAAACATCTTAAAAATATCCTGTAACTTATTTAAGAGAACTGTGAGAATACGCAGGTCTCAAATTTATTTATATATCAGTAATGCCAGGAAACAGATAGTCCTGCTATTAGCAGTTGCAGCATTTTGCACCAGAGCTGCATAGAAAGCTAAAGGCTGAGAAATCATGGCGGAAAAAAAAGGTGAAGATTTCCCTGATAAGCATGGCTATTTCCATTTTCTTAGAAAGAAACAATGCAATACCTGAACGGAAAAAAAAAAAAACACAACAAAAAAACCCACACAAACCCTCTATGAAGCTCCTGAATGTTACAACTCCAATGCTAACACAACATTGCCCTACAAACTTCAGCATATATTCGCTAAAATTCAATGACCAACTTTCAAAAATAATACAAAAAAAATCAAGTTACTAATGATATGATTCATAACACCACTTTCTTACTGTTTTATTTGTGTGTTTGTACACATGAATACATTTTACAAATCAAGTGAGAAATGTTCTAGATTTGGTCCTTGAAAATCTGTTCATGCCTCAAATATGAAAATTAAATCTGTTACAGCAAACAAAACAAAAGTCATCCATGAACCACTGGCAAGAGAATGCAATATCCCAGTAAGAAATTATGTGAAACCACATATGTGACTGTTGGATGTATTTCAACTTAAAACATGTTTTTTATTTAATTAAAAAATGAATTAAATCTGATTTTAGCCACTTGTGTCAAATCCTTTGAAATGGCAATTGTCAAGATCACCTGTTTCATACACAACACATTTTGCTTTACTGCCTCACTGCCAGTTAATAACTTTCTTTATTGAATAGTAGAAAAATACATTTCACTGTGTCTACTAAACAATTCAAGTATTTGTGAATAAGGATAGGAACACTGCTCACAGCTGAAGGCTGTATTATCTATTACCTACTTACACTAAATGTAATTCTGCCTTAAGTCCAGTCACAGACAACATTCTAGAAAAGCAGAAATCAGCTGCCTCCTTCCACCCCCACTTCACTTCAAAGCAAAAGTGTATGCAGTAGAGCAAAAAAAGAAAATTGTAACAGTAGCATAGTCTCCATGGAAGTCTTTAGATAACAAAAAGTATGGTTTTCATCAAGTGCCAGCACAGCTACTCATTTTCATATGGGATTTTCTGTTCTTCTTAAAGATAGCTTAAATGCAAATGTGATTCAAACTAATAGGTACTAGTCAAGAGTTTAAAATATAAAAATACATCATAAAAGGTTTCCTATACCTTAGCATGTATCTCGCCAATTAACAACCTAATGACCACGTTTGTCCAAAGCTGCCGCATGTAACATATGGATGCAAGACATAAGAATACTTATTTATATATAATGAACTCAACTCTGGAATCTCAATCATTCCATGAACATGAGAACTAATTACACCTGTTGGAAGGAATTTTCTCATCATTTATATATGGGTCCAAATAGCAGGGAAGCAAGCAACACATTTTTTAGCTAACTGACCCTATTTAAATAGACGGTATGAATAAAACATCACAGCATGTAATATAAGTCTTTCCTCAGAGAACATGATTTGAGAGCAAGGCCTTTCCAAAGGCAGAACAAAATCACCTGAAGAAAAGTTGCAGTGGAATACAAACCAAAACTATAGTCCTTTTATAGGAAGAAAAACACACATGTTAAAAAAAAAAACAACGGAAGCATCCCCACCCCACCACCAAAAAAAAAAAAAAAAAAAAAAAAAAAAGGGGCACCCACAGGAATAATCCAAAACCAGACTGGGACAAAAGAGAAAAACAACAATAGAAGCAAACGTCTCTCGCTGGCTATGCTGGCAGGCCGGTTCCTCCCCGTCGGGCCTGCCCTGACCCCAGCCAGCCTGAGGGGCTTACCACCCACCCTCGGGCAGTTTCTCGGAAAGCTCTTTTTTTCTCCATTACCTTCACGCAAAGACAGAGACACCATCTCGAGCTTTGGAAAATTCTAGGATAGAAACGGCGAGAAGACCGAGAAAACATTCCCGTTCCCCGACCTCTATCCCCCTGCCCTAGGCCCGGCGGGACCGCGGCCCAGCGCCACAATGGCGACCCCGCCCCCTCCGCCTCAGCGCGGAGCAGCGACCCACGGGACACGCACTCTCCCGCCTCCTGCCGCCTTCTCGAAGCTTCCCAGGCGCTAGCGGCGCCTTCCTCAGCCAGCCGCCCGCCCTCAGGTGCCTCCCCTCAGCGCGGGTAGCACCTCCCTCAGCCGCCCTCCCGCCGCGTCTCGCTCCCGCGGCTTCGCCACAGACAGACCGACAAGACACACCCCCAGGACAAAATACCCGCCAAGTACCATGACCTGAAGCACATAAATATGTGGTAAATCGTAAACCTGTTCGGTAGCAGCTGTGGCTGTAGTGTGTCTGTGTTGGTTTTTTTTGGGTGACAGAGGCCGATTAAGAGAACTGCGGCAAAGAGGGTGTTACTTTGTGTAAATTTTTATATGAATAAGCAAATCCTGTGGAGATTCTGGCCCGAGTTACCCCAGGCTGGCCTGCCTAAGTGCCACACTTCCATAGGTTCAAATTGAGAGGTTATTCTCTGGTCCCTGTCCCAAAGCCACTTCAGTGCAACATACTCCCTCCGTACAGACCTTCAGAGGAATGATAAAAAAAA
>VWZK01008397.1:39440-79849 GCA_013396935.1 Baryphthengus martii | reverse complement strand
AAAAAAAAAAAAAAAAAAGAAGACAAAAACCAACTTCTATTTAGAGTCTATAAAGCACTTTGGGGATGGCTTAAAGTGAAAGGTGCTGCGTACATAAAAGGTGTTGGCAAGAGCAGCTGCAGCATAGTGTGGCTTTAGAAAAATTTTCTCTGAGGAAGAAGTGAACCACCCTTTTTCCTCCAGTAACTATAGGAAGTAAATGCACATAAAAGAAAATGAAAGGCAGTTTGATAAAAGATTTCTTGTGATTTAAGTGGGAGACCAAAAGCATCTTGAGTTTGATCCCAGCTGGTTATAGTTAAAAGGATTAAGATCAAGCGTTACTAATTCATATTTTACATTATTAAGGGCATGAATTTATCTCATGATATTAGAGTTAAATAAATATATAATTCAATCAGATTCAGAAATACCATTTATTTCCTTGTAACACAACTCTGTCTTTAATTACTTGTTGTTCTAATCCTTCTAAAGAGGAATTCTCTCCTTATTACATTTGTAGCTTGAAATTATTTTTGCTTCAGTATGTTGAACCAATGCAAGAAATTAAAGGTAGTAATAATTATTTTATACTGCTCTTTCTACAAAACTTTTTTCACATTATTTGATGTAAATGTCAAACAAAATATGTATAGCAATTTACGCGTGAATTGCAACAAAATTTAATTTATATACTAATGGAGTAGAACTGAACTCAGTATTAGTATATGCATGACTATTAAAGATATATCAACTTTTAGCAGGTGAAATCCTGTAAATTTGTAATAAATTCCTCTTACTAGTAAAAAATGTCTTATATATCAATAACACATAATACATTTTTTAAGTCTGATTTATAAACTACAGAAATATACAAGGCAAAATGAATCATGGTATCATAGAATGGTAGAAGTTTGAAGTGACCTCTGGAGATCGAGTTTTACCTGTATACTAAATATGGTTTAAAAAGTGCAGGATCTTGTCAACAATTTTCTGTTAAATTGATGCAAAGCCCACTGAAATCAGTGGCATTTTCTTTAGGGTTTACAAAATTTTCTCGTACTATAGCTCTGGACATCAGATAACTTAAGCATAAAGTAAGTGAGCCTATATAACAACAGAACTTTATTCAGTATTTGCATAGACTGTTACGTGTCAACATCAAATACTTAATTTTAGATTTTATTACAAATGTTAGACCAAATCAAAACAAGCTATGCTCTGGACTGAAGCCTGCTAGGGTGAAGCTGATGCTTAACAAAATCTCAGAAAACTGTATTTTTAAAATTTTGCCTAAGATTCACAAGCTTTAGAAAGTTACTACAGCTCCTTCATAAACTGTACTCAAATGGTGGAAAATGCGTTGTTTGCATTTCTTCACTGCCTCCTCACTAAAACCTGTCAACAATCAGGATGAAATAAAAATGGTTTTGTAATGTGGACAAAATATTTATAGCTATAAATCTGCAAGTCCATTGCCTCAAGTGTGGCCAGCCTACTGTCAATGATGTTGGAAGCACACGTGATGTGACATAGGCTCAGGCTTGTAATGTAGAACAGAAAAGTTTGGGATATTATTTCCCAACCGTTCTTCTTCTGACACAGTGCAAGAGGATGAACAGATTCAAAAGGTTTTTACTGGGTGGGGAAAGTTATAACTACATTAGTAGCGAGAACAGCATACATCTGTATAACAGAGTCCTGTAGATCAGGGATGTTCACGAAAAAGTTTTTTTAAAATCATATTGAAGCACATTTTCTCACACAATATCGTGGGCCCATCATACATTTTATCACTACTGGTACACTGCACAGAACATTTTTGAAGAAAGCAGAACATCAGTTCTTGAAAGCAGGAATTAAATTAAGGAAAAGTCTTAAAGAAATAATGTGAACACTACATGAAGTTTCAAATAGACGTATATTCTTCTTCCTGTTTTGTATGAAATTCGTGTCCCGGCTCCACAAACTGAAGTGAAAAAAGTAATTTTGCATATAAATGGAGTGACTTCACCACTTGATAACAGCTTATTATTTAAATGTAAGAGACAGAAAAGAGCACAAAAAATACCACAAAACACACACCAGCCTATTAACTGAAGTCACAACACAGAGGATCTTTGAGAAACATGGGCTTGTATTAAATATGGTATCATTTGTGAGTTTTATAATGCTTTACATTTTGGTGACTTCGCCTCTTTCAGTCAACTAGAAATACCCAAAAATCTTTTGGTCATTTGGTTATTTCTAGAAATTAGACATTTGTATTAGGGTTGTAATAGAAATGTCATGAAAACACATCAGAAACTGTTCCTGTACATCAGCTAATTATGCCTCCAAATCTAAGACCTACCAAGAAAATGGAGGGTTTTCTTTATATGAAGAAGTACTTTTGAATGACTTAAGCAAGATCAACACAAGTGACACAAGGACATAATTATATGTTGCTTCAAAGATAAAGGAACAACAGTGATAAGATTAACTGCTCCATCAGTTACTGGTATAAAAAGCAGAAATATTGATTTGTGATTAAATGAATAGAAAAAAAATAAAACTTCAAATCTTTAACTTTTGACATTGTAACTGTCAGTCAGAACAGTAAAATAGATGCTCAGAACTTAGAAAATTCAAACCCTGAATGTTTAGTGAAGAAAACTTGGTGTTCAGGTACTAAAAATCTATGAGAATTCCAGTGCTGTGTTATGTGTGATATGTATTAAGTGCACTAGAGCAAATTTCCCAAATAAAATGTTCTATTCTGGTATAGGAACTGGAAGTATTAAAATATTGTGGTATCCAAAAAGTAGCCACAATTTGTATTGCAACATAATCTTTAGGAATAAAATATCAGAAAGTTTAACAGGATTACTGGAATACTTTCCTGGAATTTAATGTTAGTCCCATGTATGCTGTACAGTGCTACTTTGAATTTTTTCAAACATACCAGTATATAAAAAGCGTGACATGGTGTCTTAAGTTTGCAGGTCTATCTACCTAATAAAATTCCGCTATATTTTATGTGACACAGCACATTACACCTATTTTCTGATATCCAGAGATTATGAATTCCTAGAGGCGGTCTAATGTCTCACAGGAGTGGTTCTCTATGCATCTGTAGAAACATGTATATCATCAGGAGTTCATGCGCTACTGCTACTACCAGCATTAGTGATGGGGTTTGTTTTGTTTTTTTTTATTCTGAGCCACATATCAGACTTTTTTCTTTTCTTCCTTTTTTTTTTTTTTTTTTTGACAGAGTTTGAGGAGGCATATTATTCCTCTGTGCACAGTGTGGATGGATGCTGCGTTGTTTTAAATGGAGAATCATTCTCTGTAACCTGAAGGATACTGCCAAGTCTAGTTTCTTTAAAATCAATTCAAGGGATTCATACTCAGACTTGGCTGGAATGTGAAGGCATACGCTTTTTGATCAAATCACAAAAATATAAGTTCTTGTAGTTCCTCTTCTGTTGCGATGCAATGTTTTCTTGTAGGAAAAAAAAAATAACTTGACTTTTTCATGGAACATACTGTGTTTTGCCATATATTTACTGGTGCGTTCTACACTTACTCAGATTAAAGCACACAAATATCAGGTTGAAATATCTTTTCTGTCCTAGAAAAAACATGATCAGTCATCTGAATCCATTGTTTCAATTCATATTATTTCAGGAGAAAATGAAACATGTAATTACAGAAGCCACACAATGCCCTTTCTTATACTATTGGAAATCAGTGCAATGGGGCTTTCTGTTGTTTGTTTGGTTATTTGTTTTATAACAGAGACATTAGGAGAATGCAGTGGAAAACTCTGCAAGATGCATTTCCAAGCTGATGATCAAAATAGTGTTGCCTGGAATGCAGATAATGCTCCGTTCCTTGGCTCAGATATTTACTTTGCACATGGTCTTTGTAGAACAGTAAAAGCTTTGCACTCTGTCTGATTGCTAATATTTTAGAATTCTATCAATAACAGATAAAATAATCATTAGAAGTTCAGCCATCTCATTAGTCTTGCATTCGACCTGAAATTAAGAAGGTGAATAATCATATTGAAATAAATCTGCAATTAATTTTTTCAAAAGCCATTCTTTTGAAAAGTAAAACTGTTTTTAATGAAGGCTTGTTGTTGAAATTATTTCATTACATTTTAAATAAATAAAATCAATACTTTTTTTCTTTAAATCAATGTCCAAAAGCTCAAAGTGAACACCACTTCATCACCATGTTGTCTCCTTCTACTGACACTAACAAGATTCACAGACCAACAAATGAAAACATCAAAATTGCTAAAAATATAGTTTATCATGGTTAGTTCTAGCACAGGACTCAGGTTGCAATACTCAAAGACCAGAGGTCACATCTAGCCTTCAGTTACTAAAAAAAAAAAAAAAACAAACCAAAAAAAAAACCCAAACAGCAAGTCTTGTTTTACTTACTTACTGTTCTTAATTGTTTTCTGTAGATTGCTGAGATCAGATTGAGTGCATGTGTACACCTCACTCCTAAAGCACTAGCTGTTACACTTGCTCCTTAGAAACAATAAATAATACTGACTCTTTTTTATGTTTCAAGTTTCTGAGCATAATACAGTAAACTTACTAAGTTTCTAAAACAAATACTACCACTACATTGCACTTACTAATTTTTAACTTCCCTCAAGAGAACTAGAAGCTTACAATTTAGAGGATATACAGGTTAGTATCCCCTCTTTCAGTGGGAAACTGATCTTTTATGATAATAGGAAGGAAAAAAGATAAACGTATAGCTAGACAATTTTTGATGCCAGCACTGTTACGATATTGCTGGGTAAGAGGAGAATGTTTTTCCTGTAAGTACGAAGGAGTTACTAGTCTTCCTTAAACAAATAGAGAGGAACTAAATATTGTCTGCAAGTTAAGAACAGAGTAATTGTGTGCTAAATTGGTTTTAGGTAGGTTGTAGCATCTGCAGATTTCCATGTATATGTTAGTTTGCACCGCATAGTTTAAATGCATCATCCTCTTATCAGAAATTAAAGACGCATTTTTATTACTTATTTTTCACTCCGTGCTTTTGCAAATTGTCTTTGTGTAAGTCTTCATGACTATGTTTTAGCAAGCAGGCCACCTAGTGCCTAACGATAACAAGTACTCTATAATGACCTGAAGTGTGCTGCAGGAACAGTACACTGAGTTGACTGGATATCAGAATCATGTTGCCATGTTACATCTCCACAAAAATAATAGAGAATTAAGTTTCACCACCACCACCCTATAATATGATTGTAACAGCTTCCTCTAAAAATTTTAAATATGGAATAGATACGTACCTTTTTTTGTTGTTAAGATAGATAATTCTTTTCTTTAAAAGCTAGTTTTGTAAGTAATCAAGCTATTTGGAACATTTCAATTATTTCAATCTGTTGCTGAAAAAAAATGAAAGCCAGTCTTTTTCTACAAGTAAGATTTCCCATTATTCTTGGACACGTGATTTCTAATTTATAAAATAAAGAATAATGTAGTATTTTAATAGTGAGCGACACATCTGGTAGTACCATTGCAAGGGGTATTTCCTCCTAATTTCATTTGTGTCAGTATTTTAGAGTCCAGTTCAGCTTCTTTTAAGATTGCTGGCAAAGTTTCCATAAAGATCAAGAGATACAGTGCCTATTAAGCTTTCTGTTTCATCTTGGCGATATACTGCTTTCCTGTATACTGGAATGAAAATTCAATAATCTCAAGAAGCAGCCAATAGTCCCTCAAAGTAAAAAAAGGCTATTTCTTTCTGTACTCGGTTTTAAATTACCCTTAGTGCTTTCCTTAGAATAGTGAGATTTTAAGCCTGTGGAAAGGCTCTGCTCGAAAGTATCAGAAAATACTGAAAATATTTTCTTACTCAGAATCTACAGACTAATTTTCAAGTATCCTAATTTGACATATCTCCATCAAAGTAAGTCAGATCACAAATGGTTTAGTCAGAACCTGAATTTCAGTGGAAGTTAGGTTCCTGCAGCACTGGGAAATGTATACTCAGAGCTGAATATCTCATCCAGTGCTGCTAAAGTCCAAGTTAAATATTTTTTTCAAAAACCTATTTACTCTGGAAGGCATAATAACCCGAATTTTCTGGTTCAATTTATAAACTTATTTAGGACTTATGTGTTTATATATACAGCACTTAGAGGGAAAAGAAATAATGAAAAGCATCCAGTGAAATAAACTTCTGTTGAGCATTAAAATAAAATTTAAGAGAACATGCTCACTATGTAGAAATCTACCTCAAGGAATAGTTAGAGACTTTCTTTCTCCAAGGTACTAAACATGCTGTAGGTGACTGTGACCATGTAACTGTCCAACACTATCAAACACCATTTAGGCTGCACTGCATTTACTACTGATGGGATGTACTTTGATAGGCATTTATATTTACAAAAAAAAGAATAACCAAAACCTGTCTAACTCCAAGATGTTAGATCTGCCTGGGACAGGAAGTAAATTCTTAATGTGTTTGAAAGAAAAGAATCTTTCTTTCTGTAGTAAATGAAAGCTCCAGGTTGCTGAAGTTCCAATCTGATGTGTTGGGATGAGATTGCATTCCCGGAATTGTGGGCCAAATCGGTCTCTAATGGGCACGCAGTTGACAATATCATAATATAAGTATTAATTTTCAGGTTTGCTGGGGCTCCTGAAGCTGGCAAAATTTTTACTTTTTCCAGTCTTGAGGAATCACTTATGAAGCAGGCTCCAAAAAGTGAAACCATCAATACTGGCTGTGAGAATGGCTGCATTTCGAATGCTACTTGTCCTCTGCTGCCTAGCAGTTTTCCTTCATTCAGAGCGATGACTGTAAAAGAACTTAATCTAAGGACATTTAGAGTAGGGGACCTGTGACTGGTGGTTGTCATCGATGTGTAACATCCCTTGGGTGACAGGTTCTCTCATTCATATGGGTGCTCATGCGTACTGACAGGGATACCGCCTGCCAAAAATGACAACACTGCGTCTTGCCTTCTAGACTGCTGCATGCCACAGGATGTGCTGTTAACCCAAACTCTTTTTCCTAAGTGGATCCCACACCAATTGCATTCTTTCAGGTCCTTAAGAACCAGGCTTCTTCCCAGGAAAACTACTTTTTTTTTTTATTTTCCCCTCCTGGTACAAGTGAAGAGACTCCAAGGCAGTGAAGTCATGCACAACAAGACTTGTCCTGTTGTAAGGCTAATCTATAAGGCTCTGTCTTTCTTCTTTCTGTCCTCAGCATAAGACCAGATTAGAAACAGCAACAAAAGGTTTTGGTTCCCTGATGGACTAAAGGAGGCTGGAGGAACAATGTCATTGGCTGTTGCAGTTTCAACACTGGCTTCTATTCTAAGCTCAAGTAGCCTACACTGCTGCAAGCGCAGTGTAAAAATGACAGTGTATCTATGTATCAAATCTAGTCCTGCAGCAGAAGCACTGGTATTCTTTGCAAAGTCGTTAATCATTTATAATTCTTCTATTTGAGGAAATAGCCAATGGTATTAGCCATGCAAGCCTCTGTGGGCTAATGTAATTAGTCTTACGCATTTTAAGACCAGATAGAATGGTATTAGAGAGAATGGAGGACTATTTTAATTGGATGATGGCAAAATCCCTCTAAGCACTATGGCTGTCTCCTGTGTTCAAAATCCTTTAAAAAGTTCACAGATTCCAATTGTTTTCTGCAGTAACAGTATTTCTATCTAAATTATATTAAATGTGTCAGCTCATTTCCAGAGTAAAAATGATAAAAGCACATTCAACTTCTGCAAAGCTGATCACTTTAAAGAAAAATATAAGATAATTAAAAGCTGTTACAACTGACAATACAACACTGCAGCTTCTAAATTCTCCCCTAATTACAGCTGCTAACTTTTAATAGTAACTGTAACAGTGAGTCAGATTTGACATTACAATAGCATCCCAACCTCTTCTTTGGGAGAAAGGCTCTTGGGAAAATACAATTACAAGGTGAGCATATCCAGCCAAGACCATTGCAAGTTTTGAAAAGCCAGTGATTGCTTTCATTTTTATTCTTGCTGAGAAATCTAGATCAGTTCCCCTTTGTTTGAATGCAGTCTTTTTAACAAGGTCAAATGTAACCAGGTGGAGCCGATTCCCTAAAAAACATTAAGGGGCCTTAAAGGGAATGGGCGCTCCTCCTTAAAAAGACATTTTCTATAGGTAATTTCTGAGCCAAGCCTAGGGCTGATATAAATAGCTTTATACCGTTCCTATTCATGTAAAGTATTTGCATGACATGATAGAGGAAGGGCATTTTGAAGCATGGTCTACTTCTTGGTTTGATATTCATTAACATTTTTTTACTTTGATATTAATGTGTCATAGAAAGCAGAGAAATTTTGAAACTGGTATAGCTTAAAAACAGTAGATGTTTTTGCCCTCCATGAACATAGTGTCTTCACTGTCTTCAACAGTGATTAAAGGAGGGGTGAAATCAAAAATAGAGCCCATTAGTTTTTTTTCCTCAGGTGTACAACAGGAGCCATTGACTCCTGGTCTCCCAGTCAGCCTGACTGAAGATCGTGCCGGACAGTGTCTCCTTTAAGCTTGTGCAATTGGCATTTCTTTCTGCAAAAGGAGGATACAAAAGTGGAAAGGTCTGAATTCCTTATCAGCGCAAACTGAGAAAATTCCCATGATGGACATTTTATCCAGTTTAAAGTCCTAAGGCTACACATCTCTGTTCTTTGAAACCTTCATATGAATTTAACGGTATGTGCTTTATCTGACAACCTTTAAACCAAAGTGCTTTTTAAACCAAATCAGTTTCAGTGATTTTTATCTGTCACTGAGAAGTTGCTTATATGAAGAAGTAGTTCCATCAGATTGTATTGGTGATTCAGTGCACAGAGAAATTGCAAAATATCTATGAAGGAAAAAATACACAAAATTTAATCACTGGTCTACTGTACCAAAATGAATGCTAAGATCATTCTAAGATCAATAGTGTTAGAATAAAAACCAAATCAAATTCTTTTCTCAGATAGTCAGTGGTTTAGGTTTGTCAAATTAATGGGCAATTCTTTGTAGACTTCATAGCTTATCCTGTCTGGTTCTCGCATTAAGCAAAATTGCTATTATATAATTCTTTCTGAGGAAATCTTTCAGCTTAAAGCTAATGCCAACATTCAGGTATGGAAGATTTATTTCTGTAAAGTTTGACCTACTACACATCTGAGCAGAAGGAAGAGTGGAGGAACATAATGCTGGGGTTTTCTGTGTCTGAAGTATCTTCCGACTTGTGGTGTTGCATAATTCCCAAAGAGTGATACACAGTCTATTTTAAGAAAGGGTGGAACGGAACAGTAGAGAAAATATGAAGCATTGACTTACCATCCCTTAACAAAAATCTTCCTTAAGATCCAGCTACTTGTAAAATCCCTGTCTCTGAATAGCTACTAAGAGGTGCACCCAGGACAGAGTTTCCAAAGGAACCACCGTCCTGTTCCCACAGCAGGACATCAAGACATCACTTAGATATCCTGTATCACAAGGATATCAGATCCAAGGGTCTGCAAGAAGGCAGTTTCTGTGCAGCCATCTTGCAACATTTCTGGTTGCATTGTAATTATTTTTAAATATGTGGCCATCATGGAGTGAACTATGTAGAGCAATTAATATAGATCCATACGTTATTGCCATCTGTGATGAAATTTTTAGAGGACTTAAATGTGAACCACGTGAAGCCTTTCCAAGGCTCTTGGTCTGACTATATATACCTCACTTCTTTCCCTGTCTCATCAGGTATTAATCAGCTATCCCAAACCTATGACATTCACTCTAAAGTGATTATGGGGAGGAAAAACATTGTCAGTGTTTTTTCAGGTCTCAGCTGGTTTTAAAAGTAATTGAAGTGGAACATTTCATTCCATTTAAAGTATCCCAAGAGTAGAACTTAGTGGAAAAGAACTTCTAAGAGCAAATGAGGAAGCTTCTAAAAGAAAAATACCCGAGGGATCCTATCTCAGACACAATTTTTTTTTTTTTAAATTACAGGTGCTCATAATCACTTGTAAGGGAGAAAACTAATTATGGCAGTCTTCAGGGAGCTTAAACATGGTAAATATTGAGAGAAAGCAGCCTGGGCTTCTGAAAGTTATTTGTATACATTGCTCACACTTTCAGTCCTTGCTGGGATGTAAGCATCTCCTTTTGTTACACGTGAGTATTTTTGTTTCTGTTAAATAATCAAAAATAAACCTCAGTTCTTTCTGAATTTCCTGCTTTTAAAAGGTTTTCTTACAAAGAGGGAATATTCCCATGCTCACTAAATGAACACATGAAGTCTTGTGCTCATCAACAAAAAACCTGCCTGGATGTGTTTATTGTTGCCAGTATGTATTTAAGCCATGGTGGAAAAATGTATTTTAAATGTGAATGAATGTATTCTTGCGCTGAGACAAATAATGAACACTGAAATCTTTCATATATTACTATGGAAAATTGCTGTTGTACTAGAACACACCATATGATAACAGATACAGATGTGGCTTACAAGATCAAATTAAAGCATTTAGAGCAGCTAAATGTGTTTTGAATATGGCTTTTGCATATGCCCTGGCAACTGGTATCTTCTATATACCATATATTTAATCGTCGTTCAGATTCCAATTACCACAACCCAAAGGAAAATATGTACAAGCTACAAGCCATGTGTCCTTTTCTACATGTCAACTATGTTGACAAAATAAGGAGCAGAGAAGAAAATACCCAGGTTTATTGTGTATTACTTAGCCAGTAGATTACTACAGCATGTCTAGATTTATCAGGAATTCTGAATTAATCATAATAAATTAATCACAAGTCTAGAATTAATCACAATAAATTAGAATTAAGTATGTCTTTTACACAATAAACTATGACTATTCAGCACCCTGGTTTATCATATATGGTTTCCAGTCGCATATCATTCAGACAATTCTATGAGCTTTAAAAAAAATCTCTTCTCACTTAAGTAAAAATGAAAGGGTGGAAAAAACTGAATGAAAGAAAATTAACATTTTTTTCTATCAGCAAAAAAATAGGACCCCTCTTCTTTCAGTCTTCCTGGGGTTTATACAAAAGTATTTTCAATAAATCAAACCAAAGCCTACCTCAGTATAATCCAAATAAAACCAAAGACATAGATATGTAATTCATTTTAAAGAACAGTACAGCTATTATTTTGATTTGTATTGACCTTCCATTGAGGTGAACAAGACTTCCATTGCCCTAGTTCAATTGGAATCAATGTTAATTTTGACATTGTGCAAGATTCACTGGTACAGTATTTCTGATCCTGTACCAGTTCCAAATATTTGCATAGCAAAAAATTATGTTATATAAAAGACATAAGTTGTCTCTAATAGGGTATTAGAAATTTTGTCCCCCAAATGCTAAATTTGACAACAAATTTATTTTCTATTTGCTGTAGTGACTAGTCATGGAATCAGTACAAGTGCTGTGAGTTTAAAATAGAGCACCTTGGAAATGAGCTTCTGTGAGTGAGTTAAAGATCTTATTCATTATCTGCTTTTGACTTAGTACAGCTAATTATGTGATTGGTTAGCTCTAGTTCTAATATTCTTTTTTTTGTATACTGCCCACTTAGATCTAGATTTGTTTAAATTTGTAACAAGCAGTCTCATTATCCATTCCATCTAGGTCTCAGTGACAAATTCTTAAAGGATCAATTGGTAATTAATTACCAGGAAAGAGCTACACCTCACTGAATTTGGTAAAATATGTCTAGTTATACCAGGATGTTTATTAAGAGATTCTTTATTAAGAGATTCCCATATATTATTTGATGAGTTAGAGTAGTCTAGAAGTCCAGTTATAGATAAAAACATAATGATAAACTTAGTTATTCAGCTATTTAAAGTATTTTCAACATACTTTTTTTACTCTGTTTCTTTGAACTTTTTAAGTAAGGCCACTGATTTTTAAAATATAACATTTTATGAACTACTGTAGTAATGGTGAGTAAACATTTATTGCAGAAAGACCATTTCCAGATGTTTCTACAGTGTGGACAAGTGGTGTTCTTACAAGTAGGTTCATTAGATATATAGGTTGCTCTTTGAAAAGCTGAATAGTTAATCAAATTTAAAGAAACAATTTTAAAATAGTATCCTACTGGCTCCCAAGCTGACAGAACCAAACAGCAATTGTGGTAGAGAATTACCAAATGCACTACGGGATCAGCTGGTCACTAAGGGAGCCAGACAGGTGTCTTATAACCAGTGGCAGCCTTTTCTGCCTGATCATGAACTAGTGATACTCAGTCAAGATCCTGAGGGGACAAGGAACAGCAAGAAGCAGAATACAGACTATCAGGGCACAGACCAGCTTAAGCAGGGATTCCTTTCAGGTGGGTGAGATCCCATGTGAGGCAACTCAGAGGAAAAGGAGCTCAAGAGAGCTGACAGACCTTTAAGGGCAACCTTCTGCGAGCGGAACACTCCATTCTGATAACACAGGAAAATATTCAGATGTATCAGGAGACCTCCTTGGTTCCACAGGGAGCTCATGACTCAGCTCCAGTATGGAAAGGACATACACAGGTCATGATAGTGAAGACAGAAAATAGACTCTGTCTGTCTCTAGGGAAAAAGTCTTTGTGCCTAAAGACACAAGGTTCAAGGAGGAAAGGAACCAGCAGCACAGAAAAATATCCCAAGAGGACAAAGCCAGGCCTTTTAGTGAGGTTCACAGTGAGAGAACAGGAGGCAGGTTCATCAACTGAAAAGGGGAAGGTTCTGACTGGATATTAGGGCCAAAAAAACCTCACTTGGAATAATTAAGCATCAGAGCAGGTTTCCCAGTGATGTTGTGGAATTTCTCTCTGTGCAGGTTAAGACCTGACTGGACAAAGCCTAAAGCAACCAGTTCTAAATTCAGTGCTGACATTGCTCTGAGCAGGAGGAGGTTGGACTAAAAACCCCCAAGGTTCCTTCCTATGTGAATTATTCTATGATTCTATAAAAATTTAATCACAAGAATAAGATACAGGTGTAAGTATGAGCTTGATTTGTGGAATGCAGTACTTTAATTTCTTTAATCTTGTGCCAGAGTAAAGGTATAAAAAAAGCCTTCACAGCAATTACATTTGTGTCAGGTCAAGAAGTCTCTGTCAGTTTTTTTATATCAACCAAAGATTACCAAAGACAAAAACCTGATGAGCATTTGTATAACTGAAAAGGCAAAATTTGCTCCTCAAAACTATTTTAAATCATTCTTCCCAGTACCAAGCTTATTGGGCTTGTTTTTCCTATCCATTCATGAAAATTATTTGAACCATGAAAAGAGGTTCACCTTTAATCCCAAATGCTGATTCAATGGAGGGGGAAAAAAAAAAAAGAATTTTGTATGTATTACAGATTCATTAAACTAGTCAGCACCACTTGAAAACTGGAAAATTTCCTAGCAAATGAAAAAAGTTTTTCACAATATGTAAATAGCACTTAATCCGATATAGAAGCACATCATTTTATGTTCGGGAACAATGCTTCAGTATTTGTTATGAGGATTTGTGTTTTCAGGGAGAGAAGTTATTCATCTTCACCATCAAGTTAGTTAAAGTCTGCATAAACCAAATACTTGCCATGTATTCTAAACTTGAAGATGACTGATTCAAAGCCAAAATCTACAGAACTGTTTTATATGAATTTCTGCTTTGTGATGCAAATACATATCAATTCCCTAGAGTTGTTACTAGTGCTTTGAGGAATATTTATATGAACCCTCAAACACAATGAGTTTCCAGCTGTTAGGGCTGTGCAGCTCATATGCTGCAGTGCTTGTAGACAGAGTTGGGTCCACCTGACTCCTGTCATTGCTGTTCCATAACAATGTACTTGTGGTCTGTATATCTGAAAAACTGAAAGGAAGTTTTTTCATTGAGAAATGACAAAATCATTGTCCAAAAAAAGCCCTGTAACAAAGTAGAATAAGGATATTGCCTTTAAAGAAGTAAATAGGGATTAGGGACAAGTATCTGGTTTCCAGAAATACCTTTCAAGTCATGAGCAATGTTCTAGGTAGTGATGAATTCAGAGTTATTTTTAAAGTTTGTTTGTTTAGAATTGTCAACATTTTGTAGTTTGCCCTCATAAGTGGATTACTATCCTGCAATTTCTCATGAACAAGCACGTTATTTTAGTTAATCAGCAGATTAAATATGGTAGGTAACTGAAATGGATACATGTTTTCTCTAAACGTAATTTCAAAGAAAACAAACCAAAATTTTTTTCCTGCATTTCAGCTTTATGGCTACAAACTTGGATGGAATATATAAAGGATGCTATATCTCTAGCAGAATCTAGAAGTATGTTAGAAAATTTCCTTATGCCATAAAATGAACAAAGGAGACAGGAAATGCATTTTTTCCCCAAAACGTATCAGAAATTATAGCCAGTAGGCTGTCATGCTTTAACTTTAAAAAACAGGCCTGAACTTCATGACTTTCTGCCTTTACCTTCCAGCAAGGTTTATTTTTGGTTCCTTTCCAACTGAAAAATGGACTATGAGATTCTCTTCAGGTTTAAAATAATTAGTAAACCCTTAGAATACTCATTATAAATAGATCAAAGCTTCAACCCAACTTCAATACAAAGGCAAGCCTTTTAGATCAAACTTGAACTACCACCCATCCCACATACGTCCTGCTGATATCCTACTTTGGCTTCTGTTAAATTATTAACACCAAAACACTGAATAATTCATTATTTAAAGAAAAATAATAAGAAACTTCATTTATACAACTTTTACACCAATTACATTTTCTCTTTTCTTCTTTAAAATCTGGAATGCTTTTTTTTGCTCTCAATTTAATGGCTCAATCCCTCATTTATAGAAGAAACAAAACTAAAGGTAATTAGGAAGTCCAGAAAACGCAAGCAGGAGGCATTAGGCATTAACTGAAAAGGTAGAATTAAAGTCATTTGCAATGATCAAGCTCTCTCACTCTGCTGACAAGTATACCTAGAACTCTTTACAACATTCCTAGATGTCCAGCCACCAGGCAATTCAGAATTAATGTACTTGGGTATACTATGCAATATTAACATGTCACATAAAAGTAACAGACAAAAGTGCCCCTGGATGTTACCATCACCTACGATATCTGGTTGGACATGAACAATAATCTAAAAGAAGCTACACTAGGAATCTGGCTTCTGGAAAGAACTCTGTAGCTTTTTATATATCAGAAACTTCTCTTCGATGCAGAGTCTGTAGTTTGAATGGAAAACAGTCAATAACAACCCTATGTCAACTGTTTCGCTGAACAATTTAAAAAATGCATCAAGGCGGAATATAGCACAAAGAATGCAAAAGGAGCAAAATTTGAGTCTCTGCAACTTTTAAAATTTATGAAAGATGTGATATCAGAAGCATGTTTAATAAAAGCTAGCTTCAATTTACGAAATTAATAGCAAAAAACTTAGTTTATCAGTCAGTTGGCAACTGACACTGATGGCACATTCCTTAGTGCTCACTGTAAACATTTCAGTATTCAGAGGAACGCTCATCCTGCCTTATGTCTGCCTTGTGTACTTAGCACTTATAAATCAGAGTAACCCCTTGGATGGCAAAGTTACAAATGCATATAACAAGTTCATAAAAGAAGAGGCCCTTTCACAAGGCATTAGTTCAAATTATCGGCATATATCAAAAATAGGATCACTCTGCATAAAAATGAATGTACTGCAATTACCTCATCCCTTATCGACAAAAAGACTAGGCTGAAAAACTGGTACTACTTGTGGAATCACGAGTTCTGTGATTTTATTGGGTAGGTTTCAGGCAATTTCTGACTTGATGGGCCAAGGGGAAAGAAGCCAATAAAATCAAAATCCTGCATTGCCAATATTTATTTTGGACTTTGAGATACCTATGGATAGAAAGGACAAATTCTGCACTAAAATGTAGTATCATCTTCTAGATTATTTTTTTTTCTTTTTCCTTTTCAAATTGCTAAGACTACAGTAATACAGAATTATGAAACCCATAGTAATTTTTTCATACCAGGACCAGAAAAACCACAGAAAGCCCTTATATATTTTCACTTCATACCTGTTCTCCACGAAAAGATTATTCATTGCACTCATTTTATATTCCCAGATTCTTCAGGCCAGAGTTGCGTATTTATGTTTGTACATCACCTTCAGCAATCAATCCTCATGAGAACTTCAGAATTTATGTTACAGAGAATTGAAAACATCAAATAACTTTCATTTCCAAATATCTTATGTTACTCTACTATTATTTATGTGAGAGAGAGTATTTGCTATGCTGGCAGTTATTACTATCAGAAATAGATAAAATAATTAAAATAATTAAAAAATAAAATACAAGTTACAGATTTTGTCTAAGCCAAAAATTGAGTTTTACAAATATTTCTGTCCTCTTTTATTGTTTTTTGGTCACTCCTAAAGAAATGTTTATGACTCCACAGGATTGAAAACTTAGAAATAATATAAAGAATGTTCACGCAGTGAACAACAAAGATTCTTCTAATTCTTCCAGCTAAAAAATACAGCCATTCATAATCCAGTACTGCAATCTCAGTAACTGTTTCTCAGTGTTCCTCCAGTTTTATTCCTTCCACACTTGCTCGAATTCACCATATAGATTTAAACAGCTGCACAGTGTATAGTGTACAGTATATTATTGTATAGCAGCTCACACTAATTAAGCAGGTCTTTCTTTGGACTTTTCAGCACAACCAGACTAAGATGCCTCTATAAATTCAAGTCCTCTAGTATAATGTCTCTGGCAAAATGATGCACCAGATACTTGCCACAAGTTAGAGAACAATGATGAAACTTGAAAATAAGTTACTCTGTACTGCTATCCTAGAAACAGAAAATGAAGTGAGGTTTTGGGACATTTTGCACTTGGGTGGGTTGAAGTTGCAATGGATTTTAATTTAAATAGGAAAGGGCATTTTTGCTGCATCACACTTCTGCAACTGAGACCATATTCAGATTAACTTATAGTTCTAACCGAAAGTACAACTCCTTAAACTGAGGAGTAGCCTTAATGAACGAAGTCTTATCTAAATGGTTACAGTTTATTTAAGGAATACGTTACCAATTCCAGTTGGTACTCATGCAATTAATCTACTTTAGACACATTCACAAGTAATCACATTCTTATTAAAGCTGGGATTTTTTCTGCAGAAAAAATAAAATGTAAAAATTATTCAGCAGCTGAAGCAGAAGTCAAACCAAGAAGTATTTCCTCCGAGACATGAATAACTCATGGATTGTTACCCATCTCTAGCTTTCAAACCCGCTTCATACAAACCTTTTGGTCAATTTAAACATACAAGAGTGTCGTTGCACAAGCCTCTCATTAACTAACAATTGAAAGGCAAGATACAGTTTTCTTATTACTCATAAAACTTTGGGAATTTAATCACTCTTCCAGGAAGGAAGATTTGTAGGCAAATCTTCCAGTAGTCTTAATGGAAATTCCACGCATAAAAATGTGCATGAATACCAAATTCTAAGAATACAGATTTTTGGTTTAAAAGTTTCTCGTTTCCTTTTCTATGTGCATGCAAATCAGCATGGTTAAGCATAAATTCAAAAAGGAATTTAGAGAGATTACTTGGTTAGTGGCATATAAAAGGATATTCACATGACGACACAGAATCAGGCAGCGCTATGGAAGTAAGAGCTTTCCAAGGTCTGTTAAACTAACGAATGTGATTTCTCTTCTCTTTGATTCGCTTTGTAAATGATACAAGATCATACCTTAGTTTATTGGCTTCAGTGCTTACTGAAACTGGATTGCAGACTGGTTGCCAATTCTACTGCTTAGAAACAGTCTGTCGCATACTTCCCTTCTAGGATCTCGGTCAGCAGTGCTGAGTACTCAGGATTCTGTGTTTTTCCTTACATAATTTTCATGGCAAATTATTACGATTCACTGCAGTCACACATTCAAGAAATAGTTCATTCTAAACTTCAGGTAATGGGCTTCTGGAAGTTAATGTTACACTAATTAACATTAAAGACAGTTTAATTTCATATTTCATCAAGATTTAATTTCATTTAAGTCCATGTAAGAACACTGGTATAAAAAAGAGCATAAATGGAAGGACAAGTAGGCTATCTGCATTCATATCAATCTTAATTTTGAGAGTACCAAAATGTATGTAAAATGATGTTATTTCTCTAGAAAAGCTGTTTAGGGTGCCAGGCAAGTTGATATACAGATATTTTTATGAACCTTTATTTTGTTATTTGCTGTCTTTTGTCTATTGGATATTACTATTGCTAAATTCTTGCTGGTTTTATGCTGGTTTTGGTAGTTCAGTTACTGGTGCCTGTAACTGGCATGCTTCTAGGCAGCAGCAAAAGCAGTACTTTATACAAGCCCTTGCAGATAATTTCGAATAATTTCCTTCCTCCTTTCTATTTTTGGAAACATATTTAGGTGATAGGAACAACCACTGAAAAAACAGATAAACAGCAAATGAATGTCTGTTATGCAAAAAGAATCTGTACCATTTTCTCCATCATTTTCAAGCTATAAACAGTGATGAAATCTTCATTGCAGGTATTCCTGACAATTAATAGCCAGATGAGTTCTCTTGATTACTGCAAGCTAGCAGTTTTTCAGTCTGTCATTAATCCCTGAAATACTTTACACTCAATCACTGTTGCTTAAATAATATTCATTTTGACTGAATGCCATATTGTGCCATGTTGGTGAATGCCCACAGGTACTGACGTGCTGAAAAGTCAGAATCTTATCTCCCACTTTATGACTTTATTGTTGCCTTTCTTTTCAACAAACTTTTTTCAGTTTGAGGTGTCAAGAGAGGGAAATTTCATTCTCACAATTGAAAACAAAATGAGTTTAAAAAGAAATCTTTGTCATGCATGTAGGTATGTATCTATAGATCAGAAGACAACTGGAATCCATTAGGGTAGACATTTACAAATGTAGACTCAGTTTTAACTAAAATGACAACAACACAGATATTAAAAAGAGTGAAGCTAATGCAGGTGCACTTGCATATAGCATCACAAACAATACCAAATATCTCTGAAAAAAAATAAATCACATTTTCACTATGACAGTCTGTCCACCTCACAAAAAGATGCCTATTGTAGCTAACCTCAAATACCTAAGCACTAAATATTTGCATCTAAGAGTTTAAAATTGAAAGAACAAAGTGATGTATCAGCGAAGGAACTTCCTAGTGTTTTGAAATCTTCAGTAGTTTATCAATTCTTTGCTGGCAAAAGGAATTTTTATCTACTTGGGAAGGGAAAAAAACAAACAGTAGAACACTGAGGTGTATTTGCAACAAAGTCTTATCCCTTTCTTTATAACATTTAAATAGTCTGTAGGTAGATATATGAAAAGGACTATATGGTGAGGTGTTTGTAGTAGCAAGGCTCAAGATTGTTAAGACCTACACAGTCTCCTCCAGTCTTCATATACTCATTGTAGGAATAAGACTAGATGTGGTAAGTAATTCTGTTAGTAAGAATTTTAGCCATCATATTTAATCTACGCATAATTTAGTTCACATTGTGGTTTATGCAGCAGGCAGAGAAGCATAGGATCAGGCATAGAAGAGAATTTTAGCAAGATGGCTGTACGTTCAATTTTGCACAAAACTACATTTATTATTAGTATTAACATTTTACATTATGCTGTAAAACTACTTAGAGCTCCAGCTAAGGATTTGGCAATTTGTGGAAGACATACACTTCAATTTCCAAAATAGTAAATATTTATGGGGCATAGATAAGAGTCATGCTCTAGGATTTAGGAGGCTAAATCCTTGGATATTTTTAACTTTGGTGGGAAATTCTTGATTAAGGTTCTCAAAGCTTTAATCATCAGATAAGTAAGATGATTCAGATACAAATGCAAGATAAGTAGCAAACAGTATACTGCTAGTAAGACTTGCATCCTGTGGTACCCCACAGCTACTGTACAGTAAGACCCAGTAAAGAAGCTCATTATCACAACAGGGAAACTGAAACTCACATGTCATTCATATTAAAAACACCCACAAAGTAATGCAGCAGGGTGGTAAAAATACCAATGATTTAGATACACCAATATAGAGTAAGAGAGGATTGCACAATTTGCTTCCTCTGGATTTGTTTCCTTTTAAAAATCAGAGTCCAACATTGTATTCTACAATAACATTAATTTTAACAACCTTGCAAACGCATCAGATAGATAACTAAGAGCATTCTGCTTGGTTCCCCCCACTGTGACTTCATCGGAAGTCACTGACTCTCTCACATTGGAAGGGTCCCTGAGAAAGCTGTAGTCCAAGCTCCTGTGCAGACATGTGTCAGTGCTGAATTCAGACCAAATTCCTTCAGACTTTGGCCCGTTGGATCTTGAAAAGAAAGTTTGCAGTGCTCCTGGGCAATCTGCTTCACAGTCTTGATTATGACAGTAGCAAATACACAGTCCAGAAGTGAATAGAAGCGAGGAATGAATGACTGGCATTAAAATTGAAGTATTGTTTTGAGCAATTTGTTGGGGTTTTTCCCACCCTGATAGTGGGGTCAAAGACTCCTTTACACATTCACCTCTCAGAATCACACAGTCATGCTGCTCACTGGTAGTTGAGAACAGTGGTCACCAAACAAATCGTGATTACACATGGGTCACACTTCTGCAATCCTCACACTGGTTGCCAGGTTGAAAAACAATCTGTATGCATACTTAATAAGCATACACCTTATAAATAGCTAATAAATGATTAAATGAAATTGCTGTTTTCATAATGAATTGGTACAAGATCTGGTGTACATGATGTTTGGAATATTGAAATGGTCTACGATACTTCAGTTTTAAGTACTCTGCAGCTGACTGTTACAACACAGATTCACCACTTAAGTATTTTTAAATTGTTTATGTGTCATTACAATATGCCAAAACTTGATTAAAAAAAATCAAATATATACATTTGTAATTACCAAGTCAAACTATAGACCAGGTTTCTGGAAAAAAGTGACAACAGTTCCCTCTTTGGGCAGAGTGGAGCAGAGCAGAAATGAGGGCTTGATTTGCATCACACGAATATAAACTGAAACAGCTGCTCCATTTGAACAAGACAAAATTTCTTTACCCAGTTCTCATTCTGAGAAGCAAAATGTCATTTTTTCCTCAATCGGCTGTGAAGCTGAGCCTGGTTACATAATGTACACTCTTCCCAAGTTTCCAGCATGCTGTATCTGCCCAAGAGAGACTTGGATCAGGTACAAATTTTGGTTTGAATCTCCAGTAATTCTCCTACCATTTCCAGTGCCTATGGAGTTGCAATGTGTTCAGTGCTACAGACCAATGCTGCGACACTTGAAGGGTAAAGGGAAAATTTTGGCTGCTCCAAGATCATTCTTTTCCCAGCTGAGGGATCCTTCTATGCACATCTGTGTGATTCAGCCTCTAAACATTTTAAAACCTTGCACTAGGCATTGCTCCTCTTATTCCATGAGGAGGACATGATGGAATATGGTAATGAAAATGTATTTATCCATATCTCGTATTGAATCCACAAGCAAAAGGCACACATCTATGTTCTGTTGCAATCAATCTGTCAGAATCTGCACAGAACACGAGATACTGTGGACTCTGGGAGTGTATGTCAGTTGCTATCAGAGCAAACAGATGAAGAAAAGTGAAACAACACTGCTCTTATCAGCTGAGGTGGTATTTATGTCATACTGATAATTGACACACTAATCACAACTGTAAAAACCATTAAACTAAAGAAAAGAATAGAAAAAAGAAAAGAAAAAACTGTCTCAACATCATACTAAAAATTTTCATAGACAAGCTCTGCAACTATCCTTGGCAGTCCAGCTCGGTCTCCACATAAAACAATAGTTTATACGGCTACAAACAGAGCAATTTCTAATGAAAATCAATGCACAGAGCTAAAGGGCCTCTTACCGACTCATATACAGTATTCTCTTTCAAGGTGCACTGAATCGTGACAAACATGCATTATTTTACATATATACAACTTCACACAGAAATTGTCATCGCTCTGGTTCTTCAGCCATTATCAAAGTGAGATAAATTTGCTTAGGGATGAATCTCTGATCTTTCTGCAGTTTTGTCACATTTTGCCTGCAAATGAGCTAGAAGGGCAGTGTCTTCTGTCCTGCTAAACCTTGCATCTCGCTTCCCTTGAGCAAATTTCCACACCAGTCACAGGGCACAACTTATCTTATAGCCCTTTTGCTACTTCTAAAAATAAAGACGTATCAATGAAAAACACATGAATATTCAGGGAGCTGAATTTTGAGGAAACTGTACACTTCTACTGTAGAAAACCAAGTCCTTTTTGTGGAATTACCACACTCCTTCACATAACTAAAATCAAACAGGTCTAAGTTAGTGATGCTGAGGAAAGGTAACTCTAAAAGTAGGATTCCTAAAACTGCAAACATGTCACATAACTATTAAACAAGCCTTTGATCTTAAGGCACGTAGGTGTAGGACTTTGGAGACTTTAAGCCTCCTGAGGATAACTTTTACCCAAATAATTCCCTGCTTTGAATTTTATACGCAGCATACAGATGGGTGCAGAAGTGCACCCCTCACAACTTAGCTGTACTAAAATTCCAGTAGCCTTCTGCATTAGAATAACTACTACTATCTTACGCTGTGGTAAAAGTATCCCATTTGTCCCAAAACACTGAGAAATCCTTCCATATTTTCATAAGCAGTTTGTCAATCAAAACCAGATTGAATTGTAACATCAGCTTCCCCAAAAAACTTAGTTTCAAAGAACAGAACTAATTTGCCTGCTTTCCTGGTTCCTCTGTTCCGCAACTCAGTTTGAAGCTGTTCAACTCCGCACTTTTGCTTTTGCCTGTTAAGCACTCTGCATTAGAACCATCAATTTTATCTGAACATTTTAGCATTTTCCTTCAGCACTTGGGTGCTTCTCCATGAGAATTTAATATTTTGCCTTGGTTCTTGTTCCCTGCTAGCTTGGCAAAACGTCTCAAGCTTTTTGATATTTTTCTCAGTACTTCAGTGTCTCGCCTCAAAGCTTCTCTTTATTGCAAGGCTCCAACGCCATCGTTCCTTTGAACACTTTCCCCTTGTCCTGGCACTTTGCCTTGGCATTGCAGCATATTCATCTCAGTACTTTAGTGTTCCAACCATGTACTTCTACCACTGTCTTCAAGTCTATGAAATTTTCTCGTAGGACTCTGCTCTAAATCCTTCCTACATAGGTGGTCCTTCTTAGCTCCATTCTAAATTTACTAAGATTAGGGCAGAGTCTGACAGACAGCAGCATAACAATGCTCCCAGGTAACACGATGTTTTCTCCTTCATCCGTCCTCCCCATTCGAAATAAAATGAGCAAAAAACGAATTGATGAGCAGCCATCAGCTTCTGACACAGAAAGTTAATGCAGTGAAGTTTGACCCGTTTGTTTTTCTTTCCTTTCTGAAGAAACAATTCTCATGAGAATTTTGTTGCTCCTGGCTGGGTAGTCCCGATGGTACTGTCACCAATGGAACTGGTGCAGTACTTCGTTGCTACTTTTACGATTTTAGGTCTACTTGGAACATTT
Organism: Baryphthengus martii; assembly: GCA_013396935.1. Taxonomy (NCBI): domain Eukaryota; kingdom Metazoa; phylum Chordata; class Aves; order Coraciiformes; family Momotidae; genus Baryphthengus; species Baryphthengus martii. The sequence goes on along the minus strand of VWZK01008397.1, from coordinate 56,278 downwards.
TCACTCTTCAAATCAGATGATGTTTATCTGTGTTTTCAATTAGAAAATACTAATAGGAGAATGACATCAAGCTTCAGATCTTTCCCAGTAAATCCAAGTCTAGTGTTTCTTGGTGTTGGTGCTCTCGTTTTGAAAGAAATGATCATATAGATTCTCAATTTCAATATACTAACTCTCCCTGCATCTGTGTCCAGTTCATTCTGATTGTTTTGTGACAAAACACACACTATTAAGGATTCATTTACCAAGGTCTCTCCAAACTTGGCCACTTCACTGAGCAACACATGCAAAAATTAATACATTAGACATTCTCAAATACAAAGCAAGCAGCTCCTAAACACCAAAAATATTTTGTTTCATTAAATATACTAAGATGATTTTTTGTCTTATAAAGACACTAACTTTGAGTGACATATGATACATACAATCCATGTTTTTTATCCATCAGCACAGCTCAGACATCAATCATGATATGCACATTTATAGAGCTGTAAAAAAAAAGTCTTATACATATACAAATGTTTATACTAGATTCTGTAAATATATTCAACTCCCTTAACACTGAATTTATTTTTGTGGAAAAAAAAAAGTAATCCAAAATTACAGATTCCTTCCTATAAATAGTTCTTTAAAAAAAACAGTGGCAGATTTGGGCTCATTTCCCCCTTCCCCGCTCCTCATTTCAGGGATCTATTTGCTGGTCAGTAGGACGAAAGAATTACACCAAGACCCCATCACAAGGCATCCAACTTTTAAATCTTACTCTTTGGTAAGTGCTGTGCAAGAGAAGGAAAGAGCTAAACAAGGAACGAACAACATTCTTATTAGAGTCCTCATCATGTCCTGAAAGCAGCAGGGTTTTGAGATAATGGCAACATGCAGCTATTTACAACTTGTTAACCTTAACACTGGGCTCTGAGAGCCAAACTATCTGTGCACTAGCTGGCATTCTTCCTAAAATGTTGCAAGCCTTTGTGAAGGAAATAGTCACAGGATTTCAAATCATCTTTTGGAACCTATTCTTCCACAACAAGAAATGTTCCTTTTAGAGCCCACATCTGTGGAAAAGTAGGAGTCAGCAGGAGACAGGCACAGAAAGGTAGTAGCAGATAGTGGGTACGTGAAAATAGGCAAAATGCTTTCCAGTCATCTAGAGAAGTGACAGTCCAAATATAAATTCAGGTAAAAAAAAAATAAATGTAAAGCATATTAAGCTCTAACAAGTTGCAACAATGGTATTTAAGACATACTCAAACACAACAGCACCACAAAGCACGTCACAAGACCCTTCTACTAATCTTCCACCAGCAGACTACATCACAAAAATGATTGTATGTGAATGAGCACATTTCTTTACATTTGGTGGTATTTTAGGCTTAGGCTAGAGCAGACTTAAAGTCCTTGTTCTTGTCCCAATTGACCTTCATTGTCAGTCACGCTGTTACAAATGCCATGACTGAAGTCTGCTCAAGAGGAATCTGCACATGGCTATTTCACATCAGAGATGAATTAAAATTCATCTGCTTCATTGAGTTTACTCAAAGCCTGCAAGCCTAGTGTTGCACTCAGACCAAGGCATCTACATTTAGCTCATAGCCAGAGCTAAACTACAGCAGTTGTTTTATCACCCAGTGACCCCTCCCCAACCAAGATGGGAGATCAGAAAAAAAGAGAAGAGACCCACAGATGGAAATGAAAATAGATTTAATGAAAAAAAAACCAAACCAAAACAAGCTACTACCAATGCCCATATAATCAGTTATACTCAGCCCAGTAAATGCATGGCTCTCACAATGAACAGGAAGGCAGCCCTCCAGAGCCAGAAGAGAATCAGGAAGCCCTTCATCCTCAGCAAACTTCTCCTTTTATACTGAGCATGACATTAATGGCCAAGTAGGCACAGCTGCCCTGGCTGACCACAAACTACTAATGGCCTGTAGACCATGGCAGGCCTAGGAGTGTGTCCTAGTCACACCAGGACATAAGTTACAACTTTTATGATCACAGCATGTCCGTGTATATACATAAGAAACACACTCATAGGCCTTAAATGAAAAAAAAAAAGATTAAAAATAAATAAAGCACACATACTTGTCTTGAAAAAATACTCAGTAGCAGGTAAAATATTAAGAAAATTCAGCAAAAGTATCAGCCCTTTTGGTATCACAGTGATGTTATTTGGGAGTCCCGAATGTTTCCAGTACGACAGTAAGACCAGATTCACAGTCATGTACTGAACCGGTAAATTCATGTTGTAAATGGCAGTGTCAGCTGAAATACCCACTATTCCTATTGAGGAGGCACTGTGAATACAGCACTTTGTTATGTGTATTATTTGCAAAGGGCGTGACCTCTTAGAAAGCTGAATGAATGTGAAACTACTGTTGTTCTCTTCAACAGATGCGGTTGTGACACAGTTCACATTTTGTTGTTATCCAAGTTTTCAGTACATTTGTGCTTCATTGAAGAGTTACAGCAACAAGACAAACCTAATGCCAAAATTCACCCAAACTACAAACAACCTGTCTTCTTTCATGGCAGATCTAGAGCTTTCTGAAGAAGCAAGAGATAATTAACCACAAGAAAATGTTGCAAAGAACCTTGGATGGCCAATTTAAAAGTTGGAAGCAAGATTTTCTGATTAATTAGTTTAGAAATATTTATCTGCATTTTATCTTTTAGCAGTATATTCAAAACCATTCCCTTCACTGCATCTGTAATACTTTAGATGAAAAAAAAAACCCAAGGATTAAGCAAACTGTTTCATCACAAATTACGAGTTTTTACTGGCATGCTGCTGGTTCAGTCAAGCTTGAGTGAGTAATCAAGGGTATGAAGTGCCTGGTGGAAAGGCGAGCCTTTTAGCAGTCCTGTGCTGTCACTTTTTGATTTACCAAAAAAGTAACTCGCCAGAGGATTGAGCTGGTTTTTTGGAATTTATTTATTTAATCTACAGATCTTTTATTAATTCATTTTTATTTAATTTAGAAAATCAGATTTTCAACATAAGGCACTCCAACTTGATTAACTATGCAGTAAGGGTTTTTTTCTTCCACTCTAATGCTTTTTCTAATCTAGAAATGAAGGAAATATTAGTCTCAGGCTTCTTCCCCTCAACTTCAGATCAATGCTGTCTTTCCTATAAAATTCTGCAAACAAAATAGTGAAACTGCTCTCATCTTGCAAATAGACTTACTTTTAATCATACTTTGTATTTCCTTACATAATGCAGCAGTACAGACCATTTAAAGAGAAACAGCTTTTTGGTTCGTAAATCATCTTCAGGGTTTCTGTTTCATATGAAACATACAGATAACTCACATTCATCTTCTCTGTAATGACTACTCCCAGTAGAATGTTTACAGCTTTTTTAACCTGTAAATCTGATGAATCTCTCAAGAGATTCATTAAAAACTTGAACAGGATTTTCTTCTCTTACAACAAACAATACTCTGGTAGTACTTTCTAATAATGAACACATTCCAAGGGAAATTGAAACTCTGTGCTTTCCCTATGCTTATATGGCCCATCCATATTATCCATGATGGCAACTATACATTTAAATTACACTCTCTTGCCTCACTATGATCGCAATGAAGTATCTTTTGAGAGTTTTTTATGGGAAGGATTGGAACTGTGTTCTGAGTTTGTGGATACTGTCTTAGATTTGCATAACACTATTTTCTTGTAGTTGCACCAATGCAAAACCAAACTGAATCTGTTCATATATATGTGCCTTATTCAGAACATTTCATATGAGTTTTCCAGAATGACCACTTCTAGTAACTTAGCAGACAGCCCAGATTATCATTAAAATAGTGTAAGTAGATCACTATATCCAAAGCTGACCATATATGGTTCTGTATCCTATTCCTACTCCAGTCAAGGAACAGCTCTTGCTGAGTTATCACCAGTTCACACCAGTTCATCAGACCATTTCTTTTATTAAGATTTGTCTCATGAAATAGCCCATCCTTGAATACAAGGTGGAAAAAAGAGTCATTGGTAAATAATCCCAGTCGATGGCAAAAATAGAAAGCCTAAATGATAAAGAATAACTCAAAATCAGTTCATTCCTTCCTCCACACGGTAAAAAAAATGGCAAAAAATGATTTTCTGCTGGAGATGACTAATTATATTGACATTTTTATATGCAGCACCATCAGGGTTGATCATCTCAAAGCAATCCTAAGCCCCATGTCTCAAATATGTTCTAACAAGCATAGCGTGCACATGGCACAGCTCTTTCTAAGACATACACTTTTGCTATAGAATATTCTGCATATTTAGGAAATTCTACAACACACTATATCAGCACTATATTATTAAATTTCCTAGAGAAGGAAAACCGATCTTTATGTAGAGTACCTGTGGAACTCAGGGAAACTTTGATTTAGCTTCTTGGCCTACCAAAGATTTCCCTGAATACCATCTGCTCTTTTCATTTATTTAAAATCCACATCTGCAGCGTTCTGAAAATATCAGGCTGAGAGCATCTAATGGTACGAATGCAATACAGCCTTTTACATACATTCATTAAGATAAACAAATAATTAGGATAAGAAGCTTTCCTCAATGTAAGCTGGAGGAAACAGTCCATCATTGCATAACAACTATATTTAATGACCAAACAACTACAAACAAGCTGCAAACAGTGGAGATCTATTGAACTATTGTCGTAACACCTAAGAGATTTTCAAAGGGAAGAAAGTGTTCTTGCTCAGACTGCAGAAAACAAAACGGGTAGTTGAATGGTACAGCAAGAGCCAAGGGTGGAAAATACTGAATGAGCACATTCAGTATTTTGCTGAGTTTTCAGTTAAAATTGGCCCAAAGAAGTAATTTTTAACCTAAACTTCAGTTAAATTTAGCATATCCAGTATTATGATCTGTTTAGATGTTTAAAAACCACGCCAATGACATCATGTTATCTAGACAGCATGGAAAATAAGTGGAAGTACCTGAAAGGAAGAAGTAATCTAATCTAGATTTAACAACAACAACAACAAATCAGTAAATGCTACTTCAGACTCAGGCACCTTCATTATTACTTTCCAGTGCACAATTTAGTTTGACTGCCTGCTTTGACAAATAATTCTAAGATGAAACAAAGAATAAATTAGAGCTTCCGTAACAGTGAAGATCCTTTCTAGAGAATTTTTAAGAACCTTGGTTTTGTTTACACTGGTCTTCTCTTATATCTAGTGAAAGTACTTAGATTTCTGTCCATAAAAATATTGTCTGTTCTCAACCTTACCTTATTCTCTTATCCTCACAGTCCATACATTGTGAAGTCCCTCTCTAGAAGGTGCATTTTTTGCATTTATGTTAAGGAACCTCTCAATCAACATCCAGACACTCTGGTAGTAAAGAGCACTAAACCACCAACAGGAAGCATCAGCAGAACACTCTTCACAAATACAAACAAAATTACACTCCACCGCTCTAGAAAACCCTCAGGAAAACTGAATTAACAAGTTTGTCTTACAGCTCTGAATGTCAACTAACCTAGGGCTTGCAGGACTATGGGAAAAGAATCAGTTTCAGGTTTTCTTGCCCTCAGCTGAGTTTATAAAGCTGAGGCTTCTGCTTTCCAGTTGTTTTTTACAGAAGAACAAAACTGTACAGCAGGTCCTCCTCAGAAGGAGAAAGGAAACTAAAAAGTGTTTCATAGATCAAAAGCGGTACTTTAAACTGTATTCAGAACAGCACTGTAGAAAGGCAGTGAATAGATGACTTGTTGAAGTGGCAGCCTGTCTGTATAACCTCAGTTCAAGGAGGCCTCCAAAATTACACCAAATAGCACACACTCAGACAGGAATAGCAAACAACGTTGAGATCCAAATCCAAGAACAAAAATAACAGCGATCTTCTGTTCTCTGGTAGGTTCTGTCTTCCTGACCTGTTCCTCGCTTCTTCACTACTCCTTTAACAGCCCAAACAGCAAGGACATAGCAAGCTCCTCAATTTGAGGAAGAAATTACAATCAAGACAAAACGAAAAGGTACGACCTCTATAGAGGAGTCAGTGTCTTTTTCATAGAACCACAAAGAGTTTCAGACTGGAAAACACCTCTGGAGATGCTTTCTAGCCCAACCTGCTTAAAGCTTCTAAGCTACATTAGGTTGCTTAGGGCCCTAGATCAAGCTTTGACAATTTGCAACAATTCTTCTGAATATTCAGTGAACATTTCTGTGCTATGCAAAAAGGAGAAACTCTTTCAGGTATTTCTGTTCATTCACTACCAAGATAACCTTAGGTGCTTGCAGCTTCAAATCATTCACGCTTTTTATCACTAGGAAACTCAAATGAATATGCTGTTTAGGTTTGGGAAAATAGAAAATGGCAAAGGATCCAGTGCAAATCAGCGTGCATGAAATCACACAGATGTCAAGGAACATCAGGCAACTCTTCATATTGACAGAAACATGGAACTACAAGGGCTCCCACTTATAGGATCCTCCAAAATCTGAGGGAAGTTAGCTGTTGCCAACTCCCTCCAAAACAGTTACAGCTCAGGTTGTAAGAACTACATCAGTCGAAGTTGTATGTATTAAAAGAAAAGGAAAGGAGGAAATGTGCCATAACTGTGGCTCACAACGTGATGGGTGGCATCCTTAATCTGTACTTCTGCATCACAAAATAGTCTATTAGAAATGATAATTCCCTCAGCAATCAGACTCAGAAATATCTGAACATATCTAACTTTTGTGAGGCTCATTAACAGGCATTTTCCTACCATAATAACTTACTGAAATCGTTACCAATAGTATTTTAAATTTAAAAACAATTCATGATTCCAACTTCATTGTCCGTTAGAGGTTCCCTGTGACTTCCCTACATCTGTCTTCCTCATCAGACATATTTTGGTCACAGTTACGTATTTCTTAGATAGACATATAACCACATATACAGCAGCTGAAGAATTGTCCTGACCAAGTTATCACTGTAATCACTGAAGCATCCCAAATTTTACAGAAAGTAGATTCTATTGGTTGATTAATATCTCCATCAACCACTGTCTCTCATCATATCAGCAGTGATGGCTTTTGCTTCAGCAATGACTAAATCAAGACATAGATCCAATACTCTGAAGTGACTGAATTTTCAGAATTTAGTTAATCTTGCAATAGCCACCTGCCAGCCTCATCTAAATCACTTACTCTAAACCTTTTTCCAATGATTTCTTTCAGGCTTTTTTAGCATTTATAATACAATAAAATCTAAAAGTACTGAACCTGCCAAAATGAATTACATATAAAGAACTGAGACTGTACACATTTTTTGCAGACTGACGCACTATTTTTGAGTCAGACATTGCTTTTTAAATACTCGTTTTTTGTTAAGTGCAGTACAATAAAAATACAAACATTGACACTAGGGGGACTTATAACAAATGGCACTTCTATGAAGCCAGATTAAGTTTTCCTCAGACTTAACAGGAAGATATTCAGGGTTTTTATGTTTTCCCATTGATATTAAACGATAACCAAAACCTGAAGCCTGCTTCAAGTTAGCAAGGTAAAAAAAATATCAAATAAACCAGCTACTGAACAAATGGTGTGACACAGTATGCAAAGCTAAGCAGTCCCAAATAGCAACGATATTTTGTTAATTAAGATTTTTTGGTAATTTAAAAATACCCTACACAGTGATTCCAAAGAGCGCTACTCACACACAGAACTGGAGCCAAATTCCATTCTATTGTTAGAAACTTCTTATTGAATTTGAGCTGTGTAATGCTCTACAATCACAACAAAGGCTGTCCTATCACAACAAACCTGCCAGCATTTACCTTTTTCTCCAACTTAATGGACAGTACAATGGATTTCAGGTTTAGTCCATCGTTCTATAATGAATAAAAATAAACAGTTTTTATTATAAATTCAGGGAAATTTCAGTCAGTTCTTTTCCTTGTTACTAAACTCTTCCTTCAGTGTTTTAACTTCTGTTTATTGCCTCAGTTTGTCCGACTAGATTTTAAAGTTTAGATGACCAGAAAGTAAAAAGGATCTCTTTTTACGACTGGAATTCATGCTTAGTATAATTACCTTCAAATAACTCGGTCTTCTTCCAGTGCTGAAGGTTCAACTCGGCAAGAGTTAGTTAAGTGTACAGGTTGGTTGATGCTTAACATGTGTTTGATGAGCCACAAAATACAGAATGTTAGATAAAAAGTAACAGGCCCCAGACTCAACCCACATCATGATACTGTACAGCCTTACTATAATAGATTCTTTTCTATGACAGCTTTTTTTCTGCTCCTCCTCCTCTCTAAGTACTTTAACTCTGCTTGAAGAAAATAAAGCTGAAAAAAAGGACATAACCATTCTTTTAATAACTTTATTTTGCGCACCTCTGGCATGGACTGCAAGTTTTTAGCTTCAGTTCATAGTTTGCTTTAAGGTCTTTGTTAGAATAATCATCCTTGAGTCCCACCATATGTTGACTATTGGATGTGGATAGTTTTGATGTCTCTAATATTCAAAGGAAAGTAAGAAAACATGGATGAGGTTCAATCTGCTACTATAACAGCTGTCTTTATTAAAATGGTACTGTTTTCAAAAACACTTAGAAGATTCCTGAAAGGAAACAAGCTTTAGGCTCTTTCAGAGTCCCGAGCAACTTTGAAAAAGGGACTTGCACACCAAAACTATGTCAGTTCTTTTAAAAATTCTATTCCTGCCTCAGTTTGGTGGTAAAAAGTATTCGTTTACTGCTTGTCAACCTCAATTAACAAGGTTAATTCAAAGACACATTGTTTTCAAAGAACCAAGAAAAACTTACTTTCTGTATCATTGAAGAGGGACATGAATTCCTTATTACTTTATCCTTAGTTTCTCCTCGTTGCCAAAAGGAGGCAGGGGTTATTAACAAGTTTTCTATCTACATGTTAAACTGGCATTCTATTACAAAGTGTCCTCCCACTCTACAATATTACAGCCTAATGAAAAAAAATCATCAAATTTAGAAGATGGGAAAGAGTGGGCACCATGTAAATTCAATTTTCTTTGTTTTCAGGGAAAGGAGAAGCAAGCAGGAATATTTTAAGCGCTCTCAAAAGTGCTTAAACCATTCAAAAGTGACACAGGCAATGTACAAACTTTAGAGAGTCGTTAGTGTTTAGTCACCAAGAATCTCTCAGCCTTTAGCAGACAAGCTTCTGAGGGTTCACTGGTGCCCATGGCTCAGTACGGCCACAGTACTGCAGCCAGAAGGTAGCCCTGGTGCCTTTCTCATCCTCTGGCTATCCACATTTCACATGTCCTAATCTTATTCCTCAGCTAAGCATCCAACACTTTCTGACCACACACACACCTGATGATACATTTCTTTGACACCGACTATTAATGTCTGTGCTTTCCCACTCGCATTCACTTTTTTTTTTTAAAGTGGGCAACTTTTCTAATATGCCAAAGGTTTTTCTCTCTACTTTGTAGCTTGAAACACCTTGAGTCAATATCCTGTGAACTCATCTCAAACATACTTTGTATTACGCTTTAGGGTACTTTCAGAGCACTTCTTGAAAATAGTTTTCTTTGTATGTGTAGATAAAGGTACACTGTGCAAGATATAAAGTAACTGATATTTGACTGAACATATTGTCAAAAAATAAATAAATGTAACTGATGGTCCACAATTCTGTAGCCTTTTGAAGAGGTATTGTAAAGAAATTTTTGTTATGAAAGCGTGGGTTCTGGTCTTCTCCCAGATGTATTGTCTTTTTTAAAAGCTTATATATGAAAAACAAGAGAGTGGGGGAAGAATGTGTGAATACAAAAAATGTTCCAATAATCGCATTTTGTATTTGTCATTATTCCAGATTGTTTATATACAATTCAAATACACTTTTTTTTCCAGTATCTAAAGACCTTTCTATAACTTTCTTTCCCCAGATTTAACTCATGCCATAAACAATTACACATGTGATATTTTTTCCTCCGCTTAATGGTAAAATCATAGAAGATAAAGTCGTAATATCTGCTACTTCAGCTGCTATTTGGCCAGAGGAAAACGCCATTCTCAATCAGCTTAAAAAAATCTAACAAATTAACTAGGACAACAAAACCCTTGATTTATTTTATAGCCAGTTTTCTTTAGTAACTCATAATAACACAGATCTCCTGAACATGAATTTTAAAAAGTATTCTCTGATAATTGCACACGAAGGTACACTTGTCTGACAAGCACTTAAGTGACCTCCTGCAGTAGAGTCCCGATGACAGGAACTATTATGAAACCTTCAGCAGAAATCCATTCATTCTGGTAAAGTCTCACATGCCAACAAGGCAGGGAGATGAACAGAAAATGAATTTTATGCATTTCATTCCCAGTTTTCACCCTCAAAATTATTACTGTGCTGCCTTGTATTCTAGACCTTAATTTACAACACATTGCCACGTACATTTTCCAAGGGTCAATTAAATGACTGACAAAGTAAAGCCATTACTCCATTTAATGATAGCTTTAGTTTCATGCCTTATATCTTGCATATATTTACAAATTACTGTCAGCAACTGTAAACTGAACTACCAGAGTGAGGTTCCAAATTGTTGGAGTCCAGGGTTATCTATGCACATTGCAGTTCCTGGTAAGTCACCATTTAATGAAGTTTCAAACCCCTGGAGTTCCCCTGCACATTTCTTTAGGGAATGCTAAGGCACACTCCGTGGCTTTTTAACACTGACAAGTCAAGCCTATGTCTTTCATCGTACACATCATGCAAATCCTAAGAAAATCCATTTCCAAACGGTGAATCCAACCTGCCTGCACCTTGACACAATGCTTCCTACTGAAGCTACGCTCCATTTCAGGAAGAAAACCATCAGCATACCTCCATAAAAACAATGATCCGGACAATGGTGTGCCTGTCAGGACAAACAGTTGCATACTTACTTGTCAAAAGACAGGAAGATACATATTTTTATAATTACCAAAGCAATCACAAAATCTGCATAAATGACTAGACGTAGGTTTAAACCGTGACTTCCATTAGCAGAGATAAAGTTCAGTTCCTCCCCAAATTCATGAAAGTTCCTTTCTCAGGTTTATCCATGAATGTGACCTTCTAATGAAATCTGAGTTACAGGCTAAAGGCAGGGAGTCGACTTTTTTATAATGTTCCCTACGCTACCTTTTAATGGAACCTGCACTTCTGTCATCCCCAAATATTTGTCACTTTTCTTTTGGCAGGCGTGTGCCAGGGACTAACGCTGGGCATGAGACTGGATGTGGCTTTAGTGTGCCCACGTATGTGATCATAGATCCAGTAGATCATAGATTTCCATACCTATACATTTTTTTATATAACAAGACAGCACAGAGCAGTAACAGTGATGGTGTAAGTAGTTGGTTAAATGAAATACGCTGCGCCTAAAGCGTTCCAAACTTTTATGTGATTTTTTTTTCCCTTTAGCATGTATTTCTTGCTACTTCAGTAGACAGCATAAAGCGCACATAATGACTAATTAAATTCTTACAAAAATAATAAAACTATGTCCTTAAGGATGTAACAGATAAACACTGATACATAAACAGACTACATCGCCAGTGACATCTTATTTCTAGACTTCTTTTCTTGGAAGAAGAAAATCATCCCCAAAACAACCCTATCAAATCAAAGTAGCAGACAGTGCAAGATGTTCCCTCGGCAGGAGAACGAAGCAGGCAAAGCTTCTCAGCACGGTGAGCTGCCATATTAAACCCCACACTAATGGGTTTAAAATGCGGTGGGCCACCTCCCTTTATAATTTCACTATTGAATGTGGAAGTCTCCAACAATTTCAACGTTCATCTGTCTCTCTGAGAAAGAAACATTTGGTGTTTGGCTCTCCACTGACCTGGTGAGGCGGGTTCCCTTGAAATTACAGAACCCTTGCGGAGTCTATCGCAACTTAAGTGAAGGAAAATAAGGTAGTTTCAAAAGAACTCCCCTGTGAAGTTGGTAAAGTGCTTGATGTTAGGCTAAGTTCTGCCACCCTTGCACACAAAACTCCTGCAGCACTGCCTTCTGTACCACGTCAACATGCTGAACTCCTAACCACGGGGCAGGAGTTAAAGTATGGACGTTATGTGATGCACGAAGCAATTGCTGAAGGCCCTGTTCCCGTAACAATTTTTTCACAGACTGCAGGAAGCTTTGACTCAGGCCATGGTGGATCAAGAAGGCTAAACCCCACCTAATCGATGGGAAAAGAGGTATTTTCTCTGTGTATCTGAGTAAAGTAATTTTCAACAGGATATTTATTAAAGGCAATGACAAAAGATTTCAAATGAAAAGAATGCTTAATTATGACACAGTTACAGAAAACCCTTTATAATTTCTTATTTACTGTCAAAACAGCCATCATTTGATTGTATCTACAGACTAAATTCCACAGACAGTTTTATCTCTATTCTAATTTTTACAGTAACTTTCCCAGGATCTTCATGAAACCTCCCATGCAAGTGAGGTGGGTTTGGTGGTTTTTTTTTCATTCAAATAAGAAATCTTACTGCATGACTGTGAAAACATTATTGATTTTTCTTATTGGGAAACAGGACTTATTTTCTACAAAGTTTTTTGAAAATGAAATATATACCTCTGTGTTTTTCATTCACTTGTGTCAGAGGCGGTAAATAGTATTATCACTCAAAAAGTATTTCCCCTAATCCAATTCTTATTCACAATCTAACATCTTAAAGACAAATTTAAGACAGTTTAAACTCCTCTTTCAGTGGAGCTTGTAAATGTGCAAAAGCTATAGAAGCTTTTATGCTTCCTGGCAAGTCACTCTACCAATTCAGAGACCGTAATTGAAAAAGATGTTTTAAACCTATTTTCTTTATTTTACCGTTGGATAATGAGAAAAGGAGTCTCCCCACAGATTTTAAGGGATAATCAAATTCACATTTCCACCCTAAATTTCTTGCTTCATATTACTCACCTGTGTATCTACAGGGAGCATGGATTTTCAGAAGACCCAAGAAAGATACGGTCACCACTGCTTCACCATGCTGAAGAAAGGCAACGGTTAGAGATTTCCTCTCAGCGATCTCATTGCAGAAAGGAGTAACTGGGACAGAAGACTATTAATCTCCCTTGTGAATTTTTATTGAAAGGACAACACCTGCCTTCAAACAATACTCATTTCATCCAACCCAAAATACTTGGAATACAGCAAGCTGGATCTTGAAGCTGCTACTTGAACATAGGTACTAGATAAGCACGTGCCACTGTGGCATTGAATCCACGTGTGGTTTTAATCTGAGTCTTTGGAATTCTAACTTGAAATACGCACAAAGTTGTTAGAAACATTCACATACTTTGCCTGCCCAGGTGAAGCAACTACTTCACAGTTGAGACAGATGTGGGGACACTTTAGAAGAAGGGGTTCTGTTTCAGTGCCCCCGACTGGCCTCACAATGGCCAGCGTGGCTGCCACAGCGGCTGTGCTCGGTAGCCTACCTGGCAAGTGTGCTGCAGCAGCAGCAGCCCCCAGGGCTTTGAACAACTGTCAGACAATCAACGTTATTCCAAACTCTTCTAGCTCTTTTAGCTTCTTGAAAGGGTAACTTCACCGTATGATGTGAGGTTTGGGGTTTAGTTGTTCTTGTAACTTAACCCCCAAAAGAACTAACTAGGCAACGCCAAGGACATTAGTTCTAATGAGCCTAAACCTGAAGGATTACAGTGAGGGCTGACCAGCTCCTGGTTTGAGCCAGTGCTGTTCTCCTTTAAGAGCCCTACTGCCTGTTTGACAGTCACAGGCCCCTTTAAAATCCAGGTATAAACACTCACCTGGACCCACAAGGGACTTTCCAAAGCTGAAAGGATTTATTTATTTTTTTTTTCCCTTTTCATCTCTAAATTTTTCAGGCAGGTGTTATTTCCTGCTAAGCTTTCTATAAATTCAGCTCAGAGTGCTCTGTTAGCAAATGCCAATTGTTACACTCCATTGCTTAGGATATCTTTTTCTTCACTATATGAATGTGTTTAACTTTAGCTCAGAGCCCGTCTTTAAAACTAGCTGTTAAATTACTAAGCAAATGGGTGTTTTAATGGAAAGACTGACATACTCTTAACTATGGGAGTGTGAATGGCTCCAGTATAGGATTACTCAAGTCCATGTAGAATACAAATGCAATACAGGACCACAGGTTCAGATCTTTGATCTCCTTTTTTGCAGAGGCTGTGATGTATAAAGCCAATTCCACTGAGCAGACAGTACTACGCTGAATATAAATTATCCTTTAACTATAGCAAGGCTCACATTTAAAGAAATGCTGCAAGGGTGAACAATGCAGCCATGAAGCAGAGTTCTTCTGTAGCAAAAATACAGACCAAGATCTGCATGGATAACCATGGTTTCGAAAGACGAATTTCTCCTCAGCTGTTATTTGATAAAAAATAGAGTCAAATCTGGAACATTTGTACATACAGAAGTACAATTAAAGCACACTGCTTGGTCTTTCTATTNAACAATTAAAACAACATGATTTGTTTTTCTAAAAAAAAAAAAAAAAAAAAAAAAAAAAGAGTGAGCTAGGAATACTTGCTGTATTTTCCAAATGAAGCATCATTCCCCCAAGAAGCAGAACAAATGATTTTAAAATGTGAAAACCAGCAGTCTCAACCGAATATGGCTTGAAATTTAAATACATCTTTTCCAGATATCTCTTTAGAGGAAGAATCTTCTGCCTACTGAGCTAACACTAAGCTCCCTGGAGTTTAGCCATGAATATTCTAAACCTATCTCTTACAATTCACTAAAAGTCATCTTTTGCCAAAATAAAATGCTTAAGAGGAATTCAATATGCTTACGCCGCCTTTCTGCATTTTATTTAAAATAAGTGTTTCCATCTCAACTTTATGCCAAATACAGAGCAAGAGAGAGAGTGAAATGTGGAGCTATTACCTTAGGTTTAGTACACAGCTCAAGTGGGAAAAGAAATTACTTCTGAGAACATCATCAGATACTTGGTTTTGGTTTTTTCTACATAGTTTTGTATTTAACCAGCTCTTGCAGTTACAGACAAATGCTGTTGAGCATTTTTGCAGGAATTTCTCTGCTGCTTACATCAGTCACAACTTAGGTGTTTCTAAGAAATGGTTCTTTCCCACTCTGTGATGGTTATTTTTTGTGTGCCAACTTTGTGTGTGTGTGTGGAAATGTAAGCAAGTAAATAAATAAACGTTTACATATATAACTTTTTTTTCCCTATCTTACCTCTTCTGACCTGTGCAGTCTGACAGATCAATGCTACTTCCACTGCTGACAAGCAAAAAGTGAAAATTCATCTTTGGCTTAATCTTTGTTCTCTTTAGGCTTCCTTTCAGTAAGGCTGGAAGAAGGTGCTCTTTGTGGCTCAGTTCTCTGGGCCAGAGTAGAATTTAGCACACAAAGAACGCAAGGGTGAGTTGATAATATCTACTGTCCTCAGCTCTGCTTTGGTTCAATAAACTTGAACATCTTCTCCCCTCCTTTGCCAGTTGAGATAAGCAGCGACAATTACTCAAAATGTATTCTCAACTCAAGCTCCAAAAGCCAGGATCGGATGAGTCGACTCCATCTCTCTCAAGATTACAGTTTCTTCCAGTGTTCAAAAGGGGCAAATAAGTCCCTGTTTGCCTCTTGACGTACACCTCACAGCTACTTCTCACAGGCAACTACACCAAGGTTGCAAAAGGCGAGTGAGAGAAATCCGCTGCTTTCCACACCACCTACGAGGCTTCTGCCTGTAACCAGCAGGCTGTGAGCTTTGTGCCATTATGGCAAAAGTCACAGATGAACCATTCTTCTCTTTCCCACACGATCAAATCCTCTCCTTGCCTTTCAGTGCTCTCCTCTCCTTGCCTGTCTGTGCTCCATAGCTGAAACCAAGAATTCATTGGACAGCACTGCAATGCCTCTAACCAATTCGAACTGTCTCCAGAGCTTGAGGAAATTAAAATACATTTCAGCTCGATCTGGTTTTTATCCCATTCCAGTACTGCACATATACAGCAACTTTAAGCTTACAGACATCCCTTCATGGTTCAAGAAAATCCTTCAATCAAAGAACTTCATTTAGAATCCAGCATAGTTTTTGCTCTCTGGTCTCTCCCAGCAGCAAGGCATTTTGATGCAATCCTCATTTAATGCAATCTCCATTACAGGATTATGATCACATCAATAAAATGTTCCATATGGTTTTTTTTTCCATCCCTCTCCCTCTCTCATTAATACCAGACACTATATCTGCAAAAAAACAACAAATCCAACAGGATGATGGGATGCTCTAGGGAGGTAGCGGGGGGTACATATTCAACCAAATGCAGCAGCCAATGCAAACTGCCCATCAGAGGCTGAGACCGTAGATCTCCTCATTCCTGAGCTATGGGAGTTACACACTGCCCGTGCTCCGAGCACAGATCATAAACGGGCTATGTTATCAGACTAAAAATATATACACCTTTTCTAATCACTGGTGAGCTCCACATACTTTTCAGAGGGGCAGACTTTCATTTTACTTGATCAGTTCCAGCCTACCGATACTGCTCTGGGGGAACTGCTGATGCTCTGCTGAAAGGGGGATGCTGGACAAAAGACATATAAAAGGATATAAAAATCCCTTTTTTCCCCAAGCCCCCTTCTTACCTTCAATGCCTTCTCTGCACAAGATGTCAATCTATATGGGCTCCTCAGCACATCATCAAGGCGTTTAGAGTAGTGAAGGCTGCCCCACTGCATGGAAGTTAGACCGCTCTGCAACAGCAAATCCTCGATCCAAAACACGAGCCGCTGCTTCCCATGCAGTGTGCCGAGCACGATTCACAAGCGACTTCCACATAGGGAATCAAATGGTAAAAGAAAGGG
>VWZK01008397.1:7396-38475 GCA_013396935.1 Baryphthengus martii | reverse complement strand
GGAGGGGGCTGCCGGAGCGCGGCGGCGCCCGCTCGGGAGGCGCTCCCCCAGGGCGCGGCAGCTGTAGGGAGGCTGGTGGCGAGAGCTCAGCCTCTGCCCAGTCGGTTCAGTTGGTGTGCAGGAGCAGGGAGTGCAGAGATTGTGTTGGTGAGTTCAGTTGCTTATGGATGCTCGCGTGAAAATACTGTTTAATTAATACTTAATTTGTGGTGTTGATTTTAATAATTTGAGTATCTTGAATTATTTGCAGCATTTTGCCAGATGCCTGCAGTAGGCACTTCTTAGTGAATACAATAATTATTAGCAAGTAATTTAGCAATTTTCTGTATTTTACTTTGGGGTGAGGAGACAGTTTTAAATTCCTTTCTGATGAACAAGAAAAGAAATTGCACTTACCTTAACAGCACACGTTTTTGCACATGTCCTTCTTTAAAAATAATATGAAAACATACTTGAAAGCCTGGTTTACCTTCTCCACTCTACCAAGATGTAGGTGATGTCTCACTTTTATGGCTAAATATAGTTTAAACACCAGAATTTCTCTGAAATAAAGGTATATATGAGAGAGGATGAGAGAGTTCTAAAAACACCTTCCAAAATTCCCCAGTCATTCAGTGAATTGTACCCACTTACCAGTTAGCTCCTATATTCAATGAGATGCTTTGAATACGAACTTGGAGCGAGCAATTGCCTGGCCATTAACCATGCTGAAATACTACACAACAGGTGTAATTCCTTTTCTTCCAGCTTCTATTTCCATATCGTATTTCAGCCGCCTGACGTTGACCAAATGCCCATTGTATTTTAGTACACTGGGTGCTAAATTCTGTGAATTTAGTGGAGTTGTGACTTCATTATTTTTGTCCCCCATAGGGGCAGACAGCAAAGGTACCTGGTTATGCAGAGGCAGAACACCGCCCACAAACCAGAGTGCGCGTCCCAGCTGCAGTGCAGCTCGGTGCTGAGAGTAGTGCCGACCAGTCCCTTACACTCCTTTGGCAACATTTATGAATATTTTGTAATGAAACGTGAAATGAAGCTTATAGAAGCAGCAAAGGACAACCCCCCCCAAGCAGCGTGCAGCTAGGGGTGTTTGCTTTATGTCATGCTGATGGCATACGGACCAGGACCGGCTGTCAGTCCTTTTCATACCTGTTTCACTGAGCTGTCCTTACAAGGGATTTCCAAACTAGCCAGGTCCGTAAAACAGCGGCAGCCACTGTGGACAGCAGTGTCTGGTGGGGGGGGATGACCCATCCTGCTTTTCCAAGTGGTGTCTAAGGATAAGCTACAATGGATCCAACCATTCAGGCTCAACTACGTTTGAGTTACACAGCCAGAAGTGAAATTTAGTGAAAACTGGTATTTCATTTAAGAAAATAAGAAGGTGGAAGGAGTAGATGGTTTATTTAACTGATACTGGAGGTGAACTGGTAGCCTTAAAAAAGGGCAAAGCCCTTTTACAAACCAGAGCAGTTACATCATGAGAACGGAGTGTCAAAGATGGGGCAAGATTCCCTCTGTCCACGCAGCAAACGCGTTACTTTGCTACGGACGGAAACATTTGTGTGTCCCAGAAGGTATTGCTGCTCCCCTTGCTTCAGATCAAGGTCTAAGCCCTGAAATTGTTTGTTACTCTGAGCACACGAAGAGGCCCCACAGGAACTATTCACATGTGAAAAGAGCTAGGACTAGAGCCAAAGTTTTGCGCACCGTGAAGGTCAAGCTGCCTTCCTTTCTAAAACTTGCACTTAAAGAAAAACCTCTCAGAAAGATGATTTCCATACAGCACCTTCAGCTGGTTCTTCAGGAAGCTGTAGACCCATCTGCACTAGTAGGGCCCGGTGGCTTTACTGCGAGGAGCCTCACGGCCCGGCTGCTGCTGCCTTCCAGAACCGTGCTGGCCCTGCCTTGCCCACATTGCACTTATTGCAGTTCCGCCTCCCACAGACCCTGGTTTGTTTTTTTTACAAACTTCTAAAAATAAAAGGAGAAAAGTCTTATAGGTATTACACAACTACTGGCTTTACAGTGTTTGTGGAATAACCTGTTAATAAAAGCACGCTGCCTGTAGGACGAATTCTCAGCATTTTTGCAAAGGTCACGTAAAATACATTGAGTAGCCTTACTTTGGTCACCCAGGTAAGTCGTGGAGAGGCCACTGCAGATGACAGTCTCAAAGTTTGTAATTCACTTTTACGTCTCTATGCAAGAAAATGAGAGACACAACCCTTCCCTTCCCAACTGGCAATGGGGAATATGCGGAGGCTGGTGCAGGGAACAAAAAGCAGCTACTTTCACCAGACTGACAGGTGAGGTTGGAGGTCTTTCTGTGCTGAAGGCCTCACAGAGTTCTGCTTTGTTTCTTTTTTCCTGTCAGAGCAACAGAAAAACTCAGAAAACAATTTGCAACTACATGGTACCACATCTTTTACTAGGATTTCACCTGAATCCCAGTAAGACTTTTATTCTCCATATACTTATGTGAACAACATTTTCTTTCCCTTCCTTTTCCCTCATCTCTATTTGCCGGAAATGTAAAATAAATCCACTTGGGATTTTTGAGCAGTAGTGCCATTTTTACTCCTGCTTCTCAATAATGGAAATTCCCAAGTTTTACCTTTTCTGGGAGCAACGTTTATCTACTGTGCACTGTGCTTTATAAATGCCAGTTGGTACTGGATGCCATATGGAATACACCCCATGGGTCTCTCAGAGCCCCACCTCTTGCATTGGTCTATAACTCACAACAACTGATCATATTTCCTAAATTATTGGTAGAACTTTTTTTTTTTTTTTTTTTTTGCCAAGAAACTGGCATAACTTCAAGTATTGATTAGAAACTCCAGACATAATAAAATAAACCTCTACAGCCACAAATCTAGATGACCGATCGTCACATGACTCTATGGTACCTATTCCTTTCATTCCAAGACTGGAGACATTACACATCTATTGACAATATGTAGGAAGTTAGGGCTGCATTATTTTTAGAAGGGTCACGATTTCTAACTACATACCTTTTTGAGGGAGAGCCAGGCAGGCACCAGTGGTGTTCAGCGTCTTGCCAGAACAATTACAAGATGGAGCTTTGGAAGTAAGGTACCTAACAGCGGGAGGTAGAACAGACTAATTTTATTATCATCTTGGCTGTCAAGTGACAATGTTTTTTAAATGTCATGAATTATGTATAGATTACATTAATTTTTATACTGCGCCTGTGGAGTGTTCCCAGAGGCGCACGGCTTTGGCACGGGGGCGCGGGACAAGGCATTGGAAAGGCTCGAGACGGACCTTAGTGCACAAGCAGGAGTTTGTGGAGTCAGTTCCCTGCCTGGTGATGTGAGGCAGGAGCCATGGTATCGGTGACAAGGCAGGTGATGTCTTAAGAGGACTTAAGATAAAAATCAGACTGAGTCTTTAACCTGCAAATTAATGAAATACCTTTTGGATAATAAATATTTGCCAGCTGTCCTTGATAACAGGAAATTACTCAAGTAATAAAAATCTGCAGAAACTGTTCATTTAGATTAATTTTGTAGACTTCACAAGTGTTACACTCTGCTGTTCTCTGCATCTTTAAGAGTGTTTAGGGATTTATGTCTTGCAAAATGGAAACAAACTAAGAAAGCTGAAATATATTGTGTCTTTTGCTGTACTTTACAGCACAGCTTGTGTTTAAGAAGCGGTCTAGACATGCAAAAATGCTAGAATAAACAATATTTTTTTCATTATTTTAAATTAGCTTGTACTGGAAAGCTATAAATTTCAGAATGATGCACACTAACAGGATTGCGTATCTATTCAAATATTCAAAACAAAAGATACTAAAAGGCTATTCTGTTACCTGCCATTATAAATATAAATTCCCTTCCAAGTTAATGCAATTACAAGTGACTTCCTATAAAAGAAAAAAAGTATTTTCATAAACCTTCATGATATTTTACAGGATATTTTACTTGGTAGTATAAGTAAGTCACATATTTCCCCCCAGCTCCTTATTTTAGTGGCTTGTTTGACCCATTGAAACGTATAAGTACTACTAAATACTATTTAATATTCATTATAGGGCTTCAAATATTGTTTGGTTTTAAACAAATATTTTCCTTTATTCTCCTTTCAGCTGAACTGTGTGCTCAGTTAAAGAACAATCATCTAGAGTCATGATCAAGATTTTGAATTGATGACCATGAGTATAGAAATGAGCCATTTATTCTGGAGAACAATGATGGGAGTGGTAATAGCAGGGTAAGTGATTTTATTCCCTGGGGCTCTGTAGGGCCCCAGGGAATAGCAGGTAGAGACCTACCCTGGCAACTCTTCCCCTGGCTTGTGCACGGAGAAACAATTACGTCAAGAGACACAGTTTTAAGGACACTACTGAGACAAACTTTGCAGATAAACTGAAGATGTTGGCTGAACTTTTGAGAAGGTGTCCTTGATTCAGCTATGTATCATGTCAATCACAAAACATCGGTGAATTATCCTTAGGTGGTAACAAAGACATTGAAGAAAATCCCCCCCCCGGCCCCCGTCACCACAAGAGTTTTGTAAGGTTGTAAATGAACAGTTTTCAAGAGTTTCCAGCAGAAAACGGGCCATGCTTGTCTGACAAGTAATATGATTAGTGCAGTTCCTTCCGTTGCTCCTCCTCAAACTTTCAAGGCCTTTTTGCAGCACCTGTAGCTGGAGAACAAGAGGAGTGCAGTCAATCAGCTTCCAATCTGAATCTGGGAAGACCCATCTTTCTTTTCCACCAGGGTACTCTCCTCAATCTGGCTTTTGGCAAGTCGTTTAATTTCTGTGCAGTAAGGATATTTCAGATCCTTATGAAATAGGAAAAGTAATACTTCAATAGTAGAAATATCTTAAATATTGCTCAAATTCTGTTTGAATAAAAAGATATACATGTATGGTTTGATATATTGTTTTATATAGCTCAAATTTTTCACATTCTGTAATTGATTTAATGAGCATTTTACTTGCCTAGATTGATTTGTATTGTCTTGATGAGAGAGCAAAGAGCTGTTGAAATAAAGTGCTTTTAAACCTTCATCAGACTTGAATTTCTGAAGCTATTAAGCATACTGTATTTTGCAAAAGGGAGAAACATTGCTCTTTAGATGTTCTTAGGCATCATTTTTGCAATCACTTTAATACTCATGTTATTGGTGGCCATATAATACTAAAGAGAGTTCCTTGCAAAACAATAGATTTCCAAAGTCTCCTTGTAGTGTATTTATTCAGGATATTCAGGAGACTTGAGACCTCAGCTAAATCAAATTGGAATCTGCATTAAGCTCCAAGTGCATCGCCAGTGTCATTGCTGGTTTGGTTTTCTTATTTTGCTGAGTGTAATTAGAATGTAGGAGAGCAAACTCATCAGGGAGAGGAGTCACAGACCAGGTCTACAACTCTGGAGTGTACCTGCTGACTTGACACAACCACATGTTTATAGCTGAGTTTTTTGCAGGACTATTTCCCTCTGCACAACAGACTGAGGGTGCTGAAAACTTCCAAAGAACCACAACAGGCCAATGCGTTTTTTTGAAGCGATGCAACAGGAATTGCTACGTTTCCATAGGATGGACTCACTACTTATATTTCACAGTAAGGGTGGAAGTGGGAAACAGTACACATCGCTTTCTAGGATCGGAAACCACAGGCACCGTATTGTTTTTCTAAAGGTACGTTTTCCCTCCCCAGCAGATTCAGTAAGGCACATCCAGATCATACCTAAGCAATGCTATTATTTGGCAATTGTTCTCACAAAAGAAGTCCAGTAAAACCAGCAATATAAGATCGGCATAACAGAATTGGCCTACTTTCAAATTAACATCCAGAGGAATTTTAAAAAGGAATCTTCCAATAAGCAGCTTTGGCTGGAGGCTTTCAGTAGTTAGGAAAAGTCTGTTAATGAGGTAGTGATTTGACGAAGTCTCATTGAAAAAGGATTCCTGAAGTTCTGATTTCTCCAAGTAGAAGAGAGGTGTGCAAACCAGGGTATCAAAAAAGCTCATCAATATCAGTTCTTATAACAGTACTTGGGAAAGAAACAGAGGAACTTGTGTCCATAGTCTCAAAATCCTTTGACCCTTAACTTTGAAGCATTTACTCCCTGGTATGCTAGACATTGGAGGAACTGCTTCGCAAAACAGAGTTTCCGAGATAGAACACTAACTCAAACTCAATCAAAACTTTATTACTTCAATGGAGGTAACTATGAGATGGGACTTTCAAAATAAACATGTGCTGCAGGGTCAAAATGATATTGGAGAAAGGGAATGAATGCTTCTAGCTGCGTAATGCCACCAAGTGCTTAGTAATTGCCATTCCAAAGATTGCTGTAGTTCAGCAGTGAGTCAAGCTGTTCATTTTAAAAATGCTTGGGATTGTTTGGAAGAAAAAGTTATGCAGAAATCCATGCCTCTGGGATATGGAGTCCTTTCCTTCAGTTTATATAACAAAATATTTATTATTAAGGTTTTCACAAGATTATGTAACATACTAGAGTATCCTTTCACAACAGGAATACAAAGTGGTTTATTGTCAAGAAAACTAAGGATTCGGCATAGACTACGGTGTCAGTCTCACCTGGGTTTTGGGCTGACATCAAAGTACATAATGTTCACTCATGTCAATTTTGGCTGTAGGTATGGACTCTAACCTTGCTTGCTTGAAAAAGTATTTTGGACCATCAAAATCTGGAATTGCACTTAGGTGGGTTTTTTTCATCACAACTACATCTGTGGTTAATGCTTCACTAAACTACCCGTAAACATTAAGCCCTGAGATACTTGCATGCAGAACATACCAATTTAACTCCCAAATCATTACTGAATTACAGCAAATCACTTTTCAATAGTAACTTCATTCTTCCTCTTTTGTAATACAGAGAAACCCAGGATATCATTTGCTACGGAGAGATGTTCTGAGCTCTCTTTGCTAGTCTGTGGCAAACTGGATGGAGGCCCTTCTTTATAAAGAACTGGCTGATGACATTTCCAAACCTGGCCACAAATACGACACATAGTTCTAGCAAGATAAAATGCTGGCATTCTTTTGTGCAAAGGTTATCCATACATGGAACAAATAGAATATTTGCACCTAATAAAACTCACACTTTTCAAATGCTTGTGAAAATTGAGCACATGCTTATAAAAGTTTCTTGAGCTAGTGTGAGGATATCAGCAACTAATGGTGAGCCAGTATTTGAACCGGACAGAGAGTCTGAAATGTTAATGTTGGTGAGAATGCAAATGACGCACAACAAAGTGGGTGCACATCGATCATCTCGTGACATTCTGTCTTCCTGCATCACAGACCGACGCAAAAGGTGATATACAAAGTGATGTGGTAAGTGCATTAGAGTCATTTTTGTGTTGGAGTTTCCTGGTTATGCCAAGAAGAGCGCTCAGCAGTTTTTGAAAATTCAGTGCCTTCACCAATAGCAAGCTCAGAATGCACCGGTACCATTCACTGTTACCATACAAGCCTTGATTTCTATTGTCTTACCAGGGTTCTCTATTAAACAGAAGCAAGAAAGGCTCCTCACATCAGAAAATATTTATTTGCTGCAGAATATCAGTTTCTCAGAACAGTGTATGTTCTACACTATTCCACTGCTTATAAACACTGTTTAATTTACTGAGAATTCAATTGCCATTATGAAAAACGTTTTTTTAAGACGTGAAGAATTTATCTATTGATGAATTCCGAGTGGTTTCATACGGCTGGCATCTGGAGTGTTGGCTGCATTTCCCATCGCAGGATCACTAGAGGGAGTTATAGGCAATGCTACTCCTTCACAATCTCCAATAGCTTTGCAATTGAAAAATTAAAAAAGAGGTTTTTTTAAAAATAATATTAGCAGGAAAAATAGATGATGATTTTCATCATTATATTTTAATTTCACTGCTGAGTTACTGATTATTTATGAAACTGTTTTAACCTCACAAGTCGCCTATCACAAATCATGATCTTGCTTGAGAACCACAACAACCCAGCAAGATAAACGTCCTAAATAAGGCTTTAAATTAACATATTTCTCAATTAGTATTAAAAAGTACAGACACAATGCTGATAGTAGACTCACGGGAATTTTAGAGTAAACAGCAAAAGAAGAATAAGATATAAGAAAAAATCAGTACAAATATATCGATGAGTCAGGTCTAGCAAGGCTTACGCACCTTTGCCTAGTTCGAGCTCGGCCCAGGCCTCCTTCGCTTTTCAGTTTAAAATGTAGATTTCAGTGCAGCAGAAGAAAATGAGTTACTTCAAGTTTTATGCAGCGTTATTGTTGTTGCTGAAGGAAGAAAATGCTTGTTGGGGAAAAAAAATGGAGTATTCATCGTCCTGGACCATTTCCATGTTAAAACCAAGTTGTTAACTCTCGTAATTTCTCAAAACGGAATAATTTGAGGGGAAACCCAAAACAGATTAAAGGTTGTTCTTATCTTTACTCCTACTGATTTTGAAATACAATGAAATAAACCGTAGAACTATACGCTGACAGTTTGCAGATAATGCATTCGATTTATAGCGAGGCAATCGACAACAAACCATTACTTGTTTTTCTTGACACATGGTTATTCTTTTTCATAACTAGTAACTACCAGTATAACCTAAAGGCCTTAAATTTCCATTTATCCAGTGAAATCAGTGTGTGCTCCATTCCAGAGTGTCAAAATAAATATAATTTAAATAAATAAACAACTTTGTCCTTATGGTACTTACTAGTGAAGCACAGCTTGCTTTCAAAAGATGGCTACTTACGCCTATTATTTGGAAAGAATGTGAGACAAAAAATACACAGTTTCTTGAATGACTTAGATGTGCAGTTTTAAAATAGATGTAATTACTGTACCACTATGGCAGTTATAGCTGTGATTTCTTTCTAACAGACATAATCATGGCAATAAAAGCACTAGTAGTTGATCTGGTGCAAAGAGGATTTATGGGAGTAAGATCTCACCCTCCTGAACTCTTAGAACTATTTTTAAAATTATATTAATCAGCAAATTTTAGGTCTTGTCGCTTTAATTGTATCAGTATAATTTGCAAAACTCGAGCATGAAAGCGCCCTACATTTCATGAACTCATTCTGAAAATTAACTAAAAAATGAAAACAGGACTAACGAGTGCCAGGATAAACCATCACTGATGTTCAAAACTGTTTGACAAAAAAATTAGAAGTCAAGTGAGTGGCATAAAAATTATTACTCCCATATAGGATACAAGTCCAATAAAATCTTTATGCATTTAAGGTACATGTTCCTAGAGAATGTACTTCTCCAAACGTTTTGCTTGCAATTTGCATTACACGGTGCTAAGGTTTTGTTAATATTCTTAGCTGTGTTCTTTGGAAACGTTTTGAAGTGTTTCAGTATTCCTGAAGAAATGGATTTAAGTATGAGTGAGTTTTCAAGACCACATCTTTCAGGTTATTATCACAAATGATGTCACTAAACATTTCTGAAGATATTTTGATTTTGCTTTTACAAAGTAAATTCATGAACCAAAACAATCCTTAGTGTTATACTGCTTGATTAATCTAAGTACCTCAGAATATTTATAGTTCTATTTATGTTTAGATATTATATTGGCTATATATTAATGATGGAATATAATTTCATCCAATTTGATTAGATAATATCTAATTGTATATATGCAGTAATATATATATGAACACAAATCATAATTTGAGAGGAAGAATAATTTAGTTGGCTGAAAAGGCATAAGTAGGGCTCCGTTTTCAGCCCAACAATGGATCTTGGGCATAGCCTTGAAAAATTGTCTCTGCTTCAATTCCAAACTTTTATCTTTCTGTATAACATTTAAAAATAATCCATAAATATTTATCATCATCTTGTTATCATCATCACTGTTAACAATAACTTAAAACATAGAACTCAACAGGACAACATCTGTCTGCACCAGACAGCTGAGATTTGTATTACTGTAATTATTCAGAGCACTCATATTAATGTTACTCTACTTTTGTTATCATGAACACATACTTTGGATTTTTTGGCAGGAATAAATTTTGGTATTTGTCTTCTTTACATTAATTTATTAGATAAGATACTGGAAAAAAAAAAGCACTGTCGTGGTTTTGATTTGTTTGCATGCCCTGACTAAAGGTAAAGGCAGAGTAAGGCGAACTAGAGAACAGGCTGCTCTTTCTTCATACCATTACCACAGAGTGACTTAAATTGCTCTAAGTACATAAAGAGGGAACTCAGACTCACTCACAAGTTATTGAAGCTTAACAAGATAATCCATCATCTGAACTAAGCAGATGACCAAGTCAGTGCCCTCTGCCCATGGCAAGGGCCTGGTAAACTACATGAGCTTAAACTCTGTAGCGCTCCCATCCTGCACTGACCACGACTGAGCCCACACAGGTAGTAGTTGCTATGGTTAAGCCGATACTACGCTTTAATGTAGTACTGTTGTACCAAACCCCTGCTTAGAGCAATATATTTCTGCACATAAAATTCCCTGCACAGACAGGACCAGCCTTTGCTTTTATCATCATTTCAATCGCTTTAGTGTAGATCCAATTACACAGGTATAAAATGTTTCTCCTGGCATACCCTGGCATCAGGACAACAGCAGTTAAACAGATAACTCAAGAATCAATATGGATGTGTGAAGAACAACAGCTGAACAACAGCTGATCAACAGCTATGCTGATAAAATTTAAATGAGATCAAGCCTAAATCTTATCCTACACTGATAACAGGAATGCCTGTTATGTGTCAGACTTACTGGACGTGAGAGGAGAGTAGGACCAGAAGCTGATCTCAATAAAACCTCCCTCAAGTTCTTGTGGGTTTTCCTTTAACCCAAGCCAGAGCTACCCAGGTTTCTAGCTACACTGTGGGCAGTTGTGTCCTAAGCCAAAATCACAGAGGCACGGCAGCAATAAATGCCAGATCATCCATTGCCACTTGAGCATATACATTATGGCAATGTCTAACTAGACTTTAACTACATAGCACCATGTTTTACAATTCCCAATGAGTTGCTTCGGTATGTGGAACAGAGAAACAGACTACAGGGCTCCTCAGAGAATATTGTTTTCTCCTGACCACAGCCATGGGTCGGCATATAAAAAGGCAGAGGTGAAGTACTGTAGTCTTTCTCCACTTCTGCTTCTTTCAATTTGCTTGCAATGTATTGTAAATGAAGAGCAGAGGCTGTGATCTGTGTTAGACCTGAACTAAAAATATCTCACGTTGCTCTACGAAGGCAAAAAAGCTCAACCTGTAATTTGTACTGCCGTGTAATTCAGGGCATATTCTAGCCATAGTTAAACAAAATGGTTTATCTGAACTGAAAATAAAGTATCCGTTGCTGTTGATGTGTCTGCCAGATTTAAAACATGATACAAACTAAAGTCGACAGCATAAGCCACTCAAACAAGGCCTCAGGGATTCCCAAATGTGCCTTAATATTTATTTTTCATATTTGATTGCAGGTTATGCACAGGTAAGTGTAGTGCTACCCTGAGGCTTTTAAGTGTAACGTAGTCAACCATGATAATCCCTTCAGTATCTTGGAAGACAGTTCTCACAATGACTAATATGAAATGAAAGCAAAGCTGAGTGTTTTCCAGGCTAGTGTTAAGTTTCCTCTAGATGTATTTAGTACATTTCTGAAATGTTTTCAGTATTTGCCTACCAATAAGAAAAAACCAAGTATTACCCTGTTTGTGACACTGTATGTTCCAGCACTCAAAACTCCTCAACAGTAACTTGCTTTTATAACTCTGTGCTACACAAGCAATTGCTATCCTCCTGTCTATCCACTTCTTCCTGCAGTAATTTGGACAGGTATTTACCAGTCATTTCCTCAAAAATTAATCACTAATCACTGACACATATACATGTAGTAGTGACAAAAACAAATTAGCCAGAATTAGTCTTCTTCAGGTGATCCCATCCATTTTACCCTATCTCTTAGTGGTGAAACTTTTAAGAGCCAGTCATACAAATACCGTGTGCTTACAGATACTTCTCCTAGCCTTCATTACTTTAAACTAAAAATACAATCTCATCACAAATTTGAAGATGTTTGTATGTGTTACAAAGATGTGAAAAACCCAAGTCGTGCCTCAGAAGTAAACAGTCTTCAGATTAGACTCACCAGCTCTAGCTGCTTCACGTTGTTCAACTGATACAAACAGATCTATGCCTGTCTTGACAGTGAACAAATTTCAAGCACCTTTATGTTGTTAGAATAGCACAGGATGCCAAAAAGTACTACTGAACTTAATTTTATCTCTGATTAAAGGGAAAAAAAAAAGGTAAAGGGTAAAGTTAAGCCTAGGCTTCCTACATAGTCTTTTGCTGCAGGTTATACTTGGAGAACGAGATCATCAAAAATTAGTGTGCTAAGTGAAGCAACACCGAACACAGTGCTGTATCTTGAATTTCTGCCCCTCTTTGAGGCTTATCACCACCATGATTTCTTTCTTTGTTTTGGCATTTGTAGCACATAAACCTCTCTGGAAATACACAGTTTGAGAAGCAGGAAGGCATATACAAGAAAGGAGGGCTGATGTCCTCTTGCCCTTTTGCTGTAAGCAGTTCTGTTGTTCGAGTGTATTCACAGGAGACCAGGTTCTGCTCATCCCTGCCTGCTACTGGGTAAAACTAGTCCCTTTTTGTACGGCGTCTTCTCCCATTGTCACTTCAACTTACAATCTGGCTGCTACCAAAAAGGCTCCTTCTGTCTCATTTGGTTTAACACCCATGTTTTCAGGGGAAGCCAAGTTCTGCCTGAAAATACAGGATAATTATAATTCTAACAATTGTGGTTATGATCTCTGCATTGTGGTTGCCTTCTGGGCCATAAAAGGATGCTTTATCACAACGGAGTGGTAAATTTTGGAGGTCCTGTCTTGTGAGGATGGGGAGCAGTTCCTTTCCCCTTATCATCATCATAGCCGTGTCAGGAGATTAATTATTTAAGTATACCCAATACAGATCTCAGTCTATTGTAACATTTCAGGACTACCACTGGATTCATAAGTTATGAAAAATCCAAAGTTTTACTCTTGGTTTTCTTGCTTTCTAAAAGCAGAATGCATGCATGCCGTAAACCAAGAAATAGCGTTGCAGGTTTCTGTGGACTATAAAGTTATTCACCTCAAGGGACTTCGGCGACATTGTACTAAACTGAAAAAAAGCAGAGCTAAAGTGGTTTGTTCTGTCACCAGGGCCCCTGAAATGTACTTACAACCTTTTCCATAGTATAGTACTCACATTTTTAATTTATGTTGCAAAAGAAGAAAGCTAAAATCTGATTTCCTCCACCTCTTGCTTCTTTGTTGTCTTGGAGATTAATTACGCATGATGTTTCTTCCTGTTTTCTTAAAACTATTTGCAAGAAGATTTTTATATGCCTTATCTTCATCCTGAGCCTAAGCTGTTTAGCAAACCACTAGTGGGGTCTAAACTGCACCCCACTGTAAATGAGGTTACAGAAGTGGTTATTCA
This sequence comes from Baryphthengus martii, assembly GCA_013396935.1. Lineage (NCBI taxonomy): Eukaryota > Metazoa > Chordata > Aves > Coraciiformes > Momotidae > Baryphthengus > Baryphthengus martii. Next base: position 24,967 of record VWZK01008397.1, on the reverse strand, counting down.
GAGTTTACAATTTCTTTCTTTCTTTCTTCTCTTTGAATGTTGTTAATGAGAACTTTGGTTCTCGTAGTTTCTTTGTCCATTGTCTTGGAGAACCACATAGTACTAGTTCGTCTCTTACAGAAGGAAAATGAAGCTGTTGTATTTCTTATCTTACACATTTTTCAAACCTCAAATTATTCTGGTTTATCATTTAATAATCTCCAACTGTACAAATGCTTACCTGTCCCAGCCTGTAATTTTGCCACTAATGAGGAAGATGCCATCATCTTAACCCAACTTACTTCACCTTCATCTGGCGGATCATAGACTTATCTACACAGAGCAGTGCAGTAGAGTGCAGAGATCCCTGAAGCACTATGGCTTCATCAGAACAATTTGCAGCTGGGCAGATTAGCTCTGCCTTTCAAACTGGGCTAACGCGATTATATCCAGCCACACTAACACGATTCCGTTGCTCCCAGGCTTTATTCCCGTACTCTGCACACTGCTGCCATTACCGTGTACAGACCAGCCCACGGACTTGGTGACCACTGCACCATCTTAGTTTCCTAGGCTGGGAGAACTCCTTTACTACATTTCACAGTTAAATTCACGGTGACTATGTTTTGTGACAGTGAGAATGCTCAACTATAGTACAAATCCTTTGCTGTTCGCTCCTCCCTGCCATCATGGCTGAATCCAGCCTTGCACTATTTCCCCTTCATGTTTTATTGAAGTTATTAAAGCTGTTCTTTTTGCACTATGAGAACGACAATGAAATCTAGCCTGCCAGAGAGTGGTGCATCCAAGTGTTTCCCAGAATAAAAATGATAATTGCTAGTGATTTGCAAACCTTAGTTTGAAGTAATAAATAATGATTCTTGTTTCATGTCCTAAGCACTCAATCTCTAAGATATGCAGCCGGCATGCACCAGTGACAAATTCCTGCAAATAAATCTCATAACAGGGCACCCTCCTACTCTCTACCAACCCCAGAACGCATTACTGCACTGACTATTTAAACACTGGAAAGTTAAAAGGATTTCACAGAATTAATTTCCTCTCTTTCATGAGAGAGATATAATGCATTAACTGATTTGAAAACAGAGTGAGTTTCTATTATAAGGTGGTCACTTGCTAGGCAGGCTTTCCACAGGGCACAGGAGCTGAAATAAACAATCACTTAAACAGAAGGAAGCTCTCTAGTGTGCTGCCATGCTGATGTTTCTAGAAGAAAAAAAAAAAACAAACAAAAACCCACAAAACCCCTACCATTTCATTGCATGTTGAAAAGAAAGTGTAAGCACTCTGTTTAGAAAGCTTTAAAGCATAATTGAAATTCAACATGCAGATTTCTGTATTATTACAATGTTGTGTGCACTAGATCATTTGCTGAGCAGCCAGCATTTTAAACACCACATTGCAAGAACTTTGTGCTGGTACAATAACAATGTACAAAAATTAGGATGACAGCACAAGTATGCTCAGCCCCATAAACATTCTTCAGCTGAAATGGGAACTACAGTGCAGTGCTAGCCTATGTACTATGAGAACAGAACATTTCTGCTTCCACGTACAGATGGAGCACAGATCACTAGTACGATGACAAGCTGAACTCAAAACAAGGAGGTAAACTACATATGTACTGGCAGATAAGCTCACTGATCTTTTTAGCCCAATGAGCATCTGATGTGATGTGAGATTCACTAAATTGTATATTGTAAATCAAGGTCAGAATGAAGGGTGACTTAGTATTTTGTAACATTCTCCCTGCTTCACTGACTGAAAGTGGGCATGAATCCCGGAGTACTTTTCCCTTTTTTCACTCTGATAGCAAGTTGAAAACGTATTTGACTACAGAACCAAGTGTATCTAAACTCAAATCTGCAAGAAATGGTAGGAAAAATAATTGAAAGAAGTAATTTTATACTTGTTCTTATAGTACCACAGTGCTGTGGCTGCCGTGCCCAATAGCCAATGTCTCTGTATGGAATTAAGGCACCACCTTCACCGCTAAGAGGGCCAGCAGATTAAACCAGCACTGTGATATTCCAGGCTAAGCCTTCGTTAAGCTGACTGCAGCCACAGCACAGACGTGCATTGGTATGGGAATGTGTGCGACTGGAGCCTCCTCTTTGCTCTGGGAGATGGATGACGCTGGCAGAGCTGCCCAGAGCCACAGTGCACAGGAGAATCTGGTTCATTGTGCAATGTGTTAGCTGTGCCAAACCATAGTATTAGCGAAATGATCAGACCACTAACCTAAAAATGAGCTCCTGACTGTTAAATGTGTCTTACACGTACAATACGGAACGACATTTATTGAGACTGTAAGGTATTTTTGGTTTTGACCTCAGAGTAAGTCTTCTTAAAGAAAAGTATGTAGAGAGGAGCAGTGTGTGAAAAGGAGTATTTACACACAGGGATGTGTATTTACACTCATTGAGGATTTTACCATTCATGGCATACTGCAGGATTCACTGGCACTGGTAGGACTCAATGAAATGCCTGTTCTCTGAATCAGTCTCCCATTTATCTACTAAATCTTTCTACTTCATCCAATCTAAAGAACTATTTGTAAGCAGAAAATAGAATCTATACATTGAGCAGAGGAATACATCAGCTCTTTAATAAGGACGTGAAAGGAAATGTGATCTTGGATTATAGCTGTATTTGCCTATAACTGTAGATCATTAGCAAGGCAGCCTGAGTGAAAAGAAAAGATTCCCTGGCAACCCTCCCCCTCTTCAAATGCCTGCTCAAGCACAAAAAAACAACCGCCCTGCATACATATTCCAATGAGCCACTGTGGGGCAGTAACAACAAAAACATTCCTAAGCAAAACAAGGGTCTTTCAACAGCCAGTTTGGCTTTTCTGAGCAAAGGATACAAAGAAATAGTTCTTCGAAGAAAATCTGAGCATTAGGATTTCCGTTCTTACAGTGTAAAATATTATTAGGCTTTTTGGGAAACATTTGATAGATCCACTTAGCTTTGACTCCTTCCACAGAGATGCTTTCATGCAGATTATTTTGAAGCTGCTACTCATATTTAGAAGAGTGAATAGAGCTTGCATGTGAGATACACAAAACCCTGTTTAAGACACTATCTGGATTTTCTCTGTGTGCATAAACTCTTCTACCTGAGGGCTAAGTAAATAAGTTCTTTTCAAGTGATTATTCTCTGTGCAGGATTTTTTCCTTGCAAAATATAGAAACCTCTGAAGATTAGATATTTTTGTGCAGTCTTTGTTCCTCTCAGGGCAAAATCTGGAGTGAACAGAAGTTATTACAAAGAAATTATTCTGTATCTTAAGGGTAAAAGAATATACTTTGTTCAGGTTTGGATGTAACTTGGAACCACAACTACTGAGCTGCTTTGGCTCCAATAATTCACATCTATAGGTTCAAAATTAGAGTAATAGTTTTGTCTTCCTTTCTTCTATCCCAACCGTTCTGTAGTTTTAATAGTATTGATGAAATATGAAGAAATCATCTGTTGTTTCTTTTTACATAGTACCAAGGGGTGAAAAATGCCTGTTTAAAGGTTGTTAATTACAACCTGAATTTTGTATAAATACAAAACTTCCTGTAACATTCATTCCAAATAGATATCACCCTTTGGTGCTGCATAAGCTTTTATCAGATGAGTAGTGTATGCTGAAATACAGACTCTGACACAAGTCAAAGTATAATACTTTGACTGAAGTGTTAGAAAAAGAGTATCAAGACATAGAGAGCTGAATTACAGCCATGGCTCTGCAGTTAAACTTTGAAGATCATTTTCATTTCCATTTTGATCTTAAATCTTACTCATAAGTAATTAACATTTGGGGATGCATGACAGATGGTACGTACCACCTTGTCTTTCTGGGCAGTCTTTTCTTGTCTTGGCTTTTCCAGATATACTCCATCCCTAAAATAATTCTGCGTGGAAAAAAAAAAAAAAAAAAAAAGAGAGAGAGGTAAATGAACTTACTTGGCTTGCAGTGAGAAATGTGAAAAAGCTGAAAGTTTCTTCTAATATTTAAACATTATTCGAACTTTATTTTACATGTTTATTTATATTTAAATATATCTAAAATACTTACTAGAACTGAAAGTTTTCAGATCTATAATACCACTCCATTTTTATAACGATAAGGCTGTAAAGTTTAAAGCAAGTAGCACCAGGAGCATTATTCCACGTACTTCTCTTTGAATATTCCAGCTAATGAATCTTACAGCTGATCCTACTGATACTTCAGGATATGAAAGATGATGCTGTCATTTCATCTGCAAACTGGAGATCCCTGACTGATGTTCCCTGGGTTTACAGGATTCATGATTCTCATGTTTTACTTTATCTCCTCAGTTTGCTTTGCTTTGCTTTAGTTTCTCATCAAACAGAAACATCATGAAAAATTATGAAGAAAAGTATTTGGAAGTTTTATTAATTTAAAGCTATCTCAGGGACTAGGCAGCCAGCTGAATTTTCAATTTGGAGATCTGTAAGGGCTCATTACTAAGTCTGCAAGGTGGCATTAAGAACCTTCTTCACATTTTCTCATCAGTTCTCTATGAGAATTGCAGTGAGATTCTTGTGTTTATTCTTAGAGTGGAAAATGTTCCACAGAAGATTGGATTCAACAATTTTGTCTTGCAGGAAAAGGAAACAACAAAAAAGTTAGAAAGTTGATAATGTCTATTCACCTGTAGTCAGCCTGCAGAATCAAGACAGTCATGAGAAGACATCGTATTTAACCAGTGTGTCAGCAGAAGAGTTAGTTGAGTTGCAGTAGCAGAACATTTAGTTTGAGGTATGTGGAAATACTAACTATAGTCTCACTTTTAACTATGCTTCACGAGACATCCTGGCTGTGCTAGTGTTAGAGACAACAAAGCACAAGGCATACAAAAAAAGGCTCATTGTGATCAGTTTAAAGAGCTCCCAGTTACAAACACAATCTTTTTCCCCATGTGATACCTAAAAAATTGCCCACATAGTAGCACATACGGTTACATTACAAAAGGGAGATTCAAACTGTAAGCAGACTGCTGGAGATGACGAAATTAGTCAATCAGAAGTCCATAAAATGAAAAACAGGGGACAATATTAGTAGAACTTACAGTAATTTGATTTGTAAGTTCCTATTTTTAATACATCTTCACAGTAGCCCCTTGCTAAACTCTGAGGCAACCTTTTCTATGACAGGTAATTCTACAACATCCCCCAGTCATTGCCAATCAAATAAAAATCATACTTTAGGGGCCAAAGTGCTATAAAATTAAGAGAACACAAGTTGTATTATTTTGATTTGAGATCTTAGGGTTCACTTTTACAATCTTTTGTCTTCAAATCTAGAGGTACTTAGAAGCCTTCAAACATTCACATAACTAACTGCTTGTGAATTAAGGAGGGGAAATAAAGAAAATCGAGAATAATAACCTTCTTTAGAAAAACTAAACATATAGTACATCTCAATCTCCGTTGAGTTCCTACATCTTGCACTGCTGGTCCCTGGTCTGCAAGTCTCATTTGATAACTGGAGCCAAGCAGCATTTTCAAGCGCACTCCTTTCCTCTCCCTTCCTTGTCTATTTTCTAATTCGTATCTGGATTGTCTATGCCCTGCTATCTTCCAGTTAAAGTGCTTTTATTTCCTTTATCAACATAAAAATCCAGCAATTCAAAGTTTTACAATGCTCAACTAAAGTTATTTATCAGCGTCACACTTACCAGTAGCAGGTTACCCTGTTGCCTTCTTTATACTATCATGGCCCAGTGTGAAATGATAAAGAACTTTAACATTCAGAAGTGGAGTAGAACAGTTCTCATTTTTTATCATATTGTTCCCTGGTCGTCAAGTAAAATTTGGTCAACATACTTAGATCTTCTCAGGATTCAGCTATGGTTCTTTACTGCATAGAGATACCTTTGGCTCTCAAAGTCCATAGTGCTCTATCATTCCTTTAGGGTGTTTGTTTACCTCCTATTTAGGTCAAACTTTAGGCCTAAACTGGCTGGCTGGAGATAGTTAAAGAGTGTGGATTCCATGTTATTATGAGCTGCAGCATGTTTGTAGTGAGGACTCTGGGTAAATCACCTCTGTGATGATGATTTTTCAGTCTCTTTTACAATTGTCCCCTATGTAATGACACTGGTGCTGGTTTGTGTTTTTAGCAGAAATGAATTTGTTACCCAGAACTTGAAAGGAATATGATTTTAAAACAAAACAGGGGGAGTTTTTAAATAACCCAGCTATTTCTAGTATAAATTCAGTGTTTGTGCACAGGTTTTGTGTGCTTGACACCATACCCACAGGATTAGCTATAAATTATGGTTGGAGCTGGTGGAGGTGGGAAGGAGGGAATAGGGGCTAGGCTTCTACTGGAATCCTCTTAAATCTCTATTTTAATTCCTTTTATTATCTTCCACTAACTGGCTTGTACCATAAGATATGAGAATCAAATAAAATAGGTAAAAAATTGTAAAACTTCACAATTGTAGCTGGTAGTTGTTAGTTTTCCTTCTTTCACAACCTGTTTCTTCACGACTATGTTTAGAACCAGGGACAAGTAGTCCAAACCTACATTTTATTGGAAAAATTAAAGGACCACTGTGAAAATGATATGAAACACTGTAGAATGTAATATTTTCTGAACTGTCTGACACACATTCTGGAAATGAATCTGTGCTGGAAACACTGATTATATGTACCAGGTATAAAAACATAACTGGCAGTTAAAACCTTGTTGAACAGTGCAATGATACTCTATCTCTTAACTTGGAAGGTTGTTCATCCAGCCTGCTCAGCCAGGATGTTCGTCCGGGCCGTTTACCATTTATGAGACATTGTGTTAGCATTGAATTAGCTTATAGATTGTTTTAATACGACTTGAAGCAGTAGGGTGTATAATTGTTCGAATGTTTCTTTCCACTGACTGCACAGCATTACTTCTTTCTGCACCTGAGAAGGCTTTTTCCTCCACCTGAACACTTAACAAGCAAATTTCCAGATATTCAGAAGCAAATGCAAACAATTTAGAACAAATCTCACTCCTGTGATTAAGGCCGCAAATGAAACTCTACCAAACAGAGACAGTACAGCTAAGTTTTGTAACGCTTTCTCTTCTTTTCAGTAGTTCTTGTTATTCTTTTCTTTAGCAAGGCACTGCAGCACAAGACATCCTTCCTTACCCTAATTCCTGTTTTCTGGAGAGAAAAGTAGTTTTAAAACCTCAATACAGTAAAGTCAGTACATATAAAGGGTGTGAAGACTCAAGGAGATGAGTAGCTTTTGTATCATTTAACCTTTGTCAGAGTTCTGCTTATTTTCTGCCACAAGTTTCTGGGTACTGTGGCATATTGTTGACGTTACGAATTAAATTTCCCACTAATTGCCATGTGGACCACACCAATGAAACTCAGGCCTGGGAGTCCCTGGGAAACTGTGCTTTGAATTGCCTACACATACACAGTCTACAAAGTACTTGCATCAATCATAGTAGTGTGTGATAAATATCGTTATGTGACTTAATTAATGTCTGCATAGCATTTTCGATTCATAAGCAGTCAAAAACATCACCATGATGGTTTTTTTACATCTGCTAAGTTGGGTTTTTTTATATAAGCCAGAAATAAAACACTAAGTAAAAGGTGGTCAGATGGGTTGGCTATTAATTGGAAAATCACCAAAGACTACATGGTGAGGAAAGCAATTACTGCAAAGTGTAGAAATGAGAAAACGCAGCCATTAGGGATATCTGGTATTAAACCTTCAAAGGAACGTAAATATTTAATTTTTAAAAAATATTTTTATATAATGCATTAGCTTGCAATGAATGTGGCATGTAATGCATATAAAAGTAGTCCCTGGACAGCATGGGAAGCAGCAAAATGTGTAACATATTAAAGCCTATGTGTGAAAACTGTTCTTATATTTGGTTGACTGGTAAGAAGACAGCACATTGATGTTATTCTAAATAAAATAAAACTATATCAGATTCAAAAGAACATTGGGTAAATGTCCATCATGCCCCAGTCGTGTAATCACTGATAATACATGACGGTAAAATGTTTGCAGTACTGACAAATGTCACAAATGCCACTCTAACAGCTACCCTTGCAGCTGATGGCAAACTTTGTAATGAAGAGGTCGGGGGCTGTCCATTAGCAGTTGACGGCTGGCCAACTGTAAGTTTTACTTCGTACTATTTGAGAAGTAAAAAACGTATGTTGAACACAAAGCACTGAATTAGCTATTTTTATCCACTTAGTAAAACTGTAGGGCACAGTTCTCAAATAACAGTGATGCCTCACTATGGTAAGACACATTTCGTCCTCTGACAAACTTGCAAGCAAAGCAGATGAGGAACAGGATAGGAAAGAGACCCAGAGTGACACGCTTGGGTCACACGTGAGAGAGGAAGAACAACAACTGAGAACATAATTCAGGTCCCCATACTCCAGCTAAAATCTTAAATAGTACGTCATGTTACTTACTTAGCCAAGACAGTCCTGGGAGCTTTGTTACTGTAAGCATACCCTGCATACAGCTACAGGTGCTTCTAAGTGTGTGACAGCCCTGGGGATCCATTGTGCCTAGTCCTTACTACTGAAAAACAGCCTAGGGGATTTTTTTTATGCTTTTGCTTTTTCAGAAACCTATCATTGACACAAGGGAACAGAAATCAAAAGAGGCTTAGAAATGATTTATTGAAAAATGTAGTTCTTGCAGCTGAACTAGACAGCTGAACGTAGAAGCAGATACACTTCTATTAGACTAACACAAAATAACTTCTTGGGTCCCTCAAAAGTCCCTTCATCAGTTATCAACCTTCATTCTTCTGAAAGGAGTACCGAGGTCTCCAAATCATGAGCATCAGCCAAATGTTCCCTTCCCCTCAATCTAATAAAGGTCTCTTTATAGCAAAAATGCTACTGTCTCTCTCTCTGTGAAAAAAGTTTGCTACTACTCCATTACGGAGAAGGATCTCAAAAGATAAATAGCACTAAGGAGAACTGTTTGTCTTTACCAATTGCTTTTGTGAAGGAGAAGTTTACTGGCGTGTACCTCTGTACGTACAAACTAAAACCAAGAGTGGGTGACTTGTCATGGTATTAAAAGTTGTATTTCTATTTGATTCCTTATAATAATGTGATGTTTATTAATTATAATTATTAAAAGATGTGAATGACAGGACAGCAAAGAAGGAGTTTTCTAAGTAAACATGCTCCATTTCAGAGGAAAAAGAGTGATGCTCAAGAGTGATTTAAACTCACTTGGGGTCTAGCTCTCTTGATAAGAAGAGGAGATGCTGGACCTTAAGCAAATGCATGTAAACAGCATGAAGACATCGAAAATACAGAGTAAGGGCAAATGTAGCCAATAAGATAGATAGATAGTAAATGGAATTGAGTAGAGTACAAGACAGATGTAGAATTTCAAGAAAGACGCTGACACAGATGTCAAGACAAAATAAGTATAGCTAAGAAAAAAAATAAACTGATCATGGTGTCTTTTGGTAAAGAAGAATCTAGGGTTACGCTGCCAAGGTACTAATTTTACAAAGACTTGTACTTGCAATTCTGATCACACAGCCAGCCTTGTTTGTACTGCAAGGCTGCATGGGCTAACACTTAAAAAAACCCCAAAACATCACCACACTAAATACTTCTGCATTTTAATCATGAGATGTAATGTGAAAATAAGTAAAGAACTCACAACTCGTCACTACTTCAAAATGACAGGAAAATCTTCTTGTAAATTGCTACCTTCCCCTCTGACTTACTGCACAAAAGCACCTCTGAAATGCAGTGCTTTGTACGAAACTGGAACAGGAATGCCTCGCTTTTTGGTATCGTTCGAGACCTGACCCTCAGTCGATGTGGGAAATGAGGAGGCTGGAGCAGGCTGTGCAGCAGAACGACAGGTTGTGTGCTGTAAAACAAAGAGAGAATTTTGACGCGTCATACCGGTGTGAAGAAGCACTGCTGTGGGGCTGTGTAAAAGGTGTGCAGGGAGTGGAAGAATAAAGAACATAGAAACAGAGAAGCCAGCTGTGAACAGCACTGTGTGAGGGTTTTTTGCACAAGCTGTTCTAGAAAATGCGAACGAACATCATCATCATTTAAAACCATTTAAAAATTATTACTAATACGACCTTAATTATGTTTTCCGTCTGTATCGACGTGTTTACAAGCTGTAAGAAAATGGTGGGAATGACTGCTAGAGAAGCCTGATAGTGCATATTTTCACGGAAGTATATTTTCATATTAAGCAAATGTCAGTTCAAACACCTGTCATTTAAATTGCTTGTAACACTAAAAAGCAAATATAAGGTGGCTCATCGCCACTCACGAGCTACTGTTACTTTGTGGCTGTTAATGTGTGTGGTTTTGCACTTTGAAATGTAAAGAAAAGTACATGATTATTAAACACGTAACTTCTTGTTTACAAAAAGAAGAAGTAAATACTAATACAGAGTCTTCAGAGAGGAACAGACTGTGAATTTCAGTGCGTTTTGAAGGGAACACTGCATAAAAATTCACTGTTTCTCTACAAGTAATTTGGTTAACACTTAATTTCAGGGTAAGTGCAGAAACAGACTGAAAAATGATGAGAAAGATGTTGAAATTAATTTAAAAATTACTGCAGGTGCCACAACAAAGAAGAACAAAGCTGTAAGACTTTGTACTTTTAGTTTCTTCATTCTCTTTTACACAGCGGAGTACCCTAAGATCAGTGTGTATTAGTCAGCAGAAAAAAACAAGATTCTCTGCTGAAGTTTGAGCAGAAGCATAATAAATTTGTATTCATTCCCTTCTCTGTTGGCTGACGCATTTGGGTAGGAAACAAAATTTTCACGTCTCTTTGCTCTATGCCTGAGAAATGTATAGAAGATACTAGTTGCCCAACCTTTGCTCCATCCTTTGTGCCTGCAGTGAACAATCGAAGCGACTGCACAGAGGTAGGTTTTTGTGTCCAAGTATTCTCATGTCACAGTTTGTCCCTGTAAATCAAAAACCAAATGGCATTTTTGAGCAGGTAACAGATCCGATCCTTCAGGCTTTCTCGGCCTGAAGAAAAACCTGCTCGTGCCAATGAAAATCTGTAAAGTGGTTTCTGTGGGGAGGTGGCTGAGAAAACAGCCTGTGGGGCACTTGCAGATGCTATGCTCAACATTTGCATACAAGGTAGAATGGAATTAGCAGTTTGTTAAGAACTGAAAGTTCCAACATTTGGCATGGGCTTTTTTGTTATTGATTTCAATTATTTTCTTTTGCTTTCTTTTTAATTTTTGAATAACAAAAAATTAACTTGAAAGATTTAAAAAGTGATTGAGCAAAAAAAAAAATCAAACAAGCAAAAAACCATGTATCTATTGCCTATCTTACTGCAGGAACTGGAATATAATAAAGAACTAGAAATGCGTGGGTGTAAATTACAAACTTCTGAGATTAAATAATACAATTTTAATTACTGCTTTTGTTCAAACAATTGCCCAGCATTCCACATACCATCACTGTGGAAGGCACTGAGAGACCGTGTCAGTCCCTCAGGCATGTAGTATCTTTTTTTTTTGACTGAATTACACACTTAACAAAAATTAAGATTAGACTTTCATGAATGTTCTCTAGTAAGTTTGTTGTGGCTTTTTTTTTTTTTTTTAAATGACAGCTATTCACATTTTATACACATTTTAAAATAAATTTGTACATTTTTAACATGCTAAACAGAAAAATGTGGCTTAAATTGTGTATATGATGTGACTGGATAGGAAAAAGAAAATGAATGAGCAGTTTTTACATCTCTCTATAAAACAAAAATAAAGGTATTTTGGTGGTGGTGTAGAACAGCATTGTCAGGAAAATCCCATTAAATCAACTGAAGTTAAATTTAACAAGTGAAAAAATAGTTTGTACTAAGAATATAGCCAAATAACCAAGAACCCACTCCTTAAGTGCAGTAAGAAAAAATTTCTCATCCTGAAGGACTGTTATGCTAAAGATTAGGAAATAACTGGATAGTAAGTAAAGAAGGAGTAGGAGAAGCACAGTGATTTAACATTCTTTTGTTTTAAGGCAACTTCTTAAGTCAAAGACTAATTGGTATTGTTTGTTTATGGGCCACTCCATAATATGAGACTCACTGATAAATGACTCTCACAACATGAGAATGTAAAATTTGCATGTGCATGGACGATGTTGATCGTGTATCTTTTGCCTGAAGGCATCAGAGAGCTACTGGTCTGGGCAACTGCAAGAACTGGGACATGTGGCACAAGTGTTCCAGCCTCTAAGCACCTTACACCTAATCTGGGAAAAAAACCCTGCAGGATTCTTTTGAAAATATACATTGGTGCCAGAGATGATTTTAAAATGAGTTAACAGCTACGGAGCTCCACAAGATGGGCTTCAATATCACTTTCTACAGCAGTAAGTAAATACAGTCAATCAAATTTTACAAAGTCCCTGAGAATGTATAAGGGCAGCTTAAAAAAACCCTCATTTAACTCCCCATTATTCTAATGTGAAGCTATTTGGTAGGCTTATGATCATCCCTCTTTCTTGTCTGGGAATTCCTATGTGCTCTTTTGTACATTTCTGTCTCATTTTAGAAATCTTGGGTTGATCATGGCCTTTTCTACAGAAGACAATGGTAGACTCTTTCAGGGGAGGTAAAACTTGGAAATAACCCTTACTCAATGAATTTGAGAGTATATTTGTTGAAGTACATTAGGGCAAGTGCACTGCTTAGCGCAGAGCTGTGGCCCACCTTGCTGCCTGACCTGACTGAAAAAAAATGCCCTTGTGTCTGTAACATAGAACTGGCTGTTAGTAGAGTATTGCCTCATTCTTTGGAAAACTGTGTTGTATCGTGCTAACCTCAGAGAAAATCAAATAATTTTGGACCAAATTAAAAAGGATTATCTACCCATTGGGAAAAAAAAGTTTTTACTTTATCTTTGGGCTTACTTGGAAATGTCTTTTGTTAGCCTGCATAGACAGGCTTCTGTTTAAACAATAACTGATACAAACTTCTATGTAACACTCATTTTTTTTATAACTAAGTAGAAGACAGTAATATTCAACTGTGTGTTAGAAATCACAAGCTTCTCAGCATCAGCAAGAAATTCCTTATCAATTTGGAACGAAGTATGAAAAAGAAAATATAAGCATAGTAACTGAGTTTTTCACCTGCCAATATACTATGAGATTGGCTTAAAAATCAGAATGCTTTTAGCAAATTCTTGAAAGCAAATTATTTTTCTAATAGTTCATGAGTAAAAGCTAAGATTTTTTAATTAAGAGAAAAATACTCTAACAAGGGATCATGACAGTCTACGTGGTGATGTATTAAGAAATTAAGACAACACATTTAAGGGATTAATAACTGAGAAGTTGGAGGGAAATTGTCATCCAGCTGAAGTCTGATAGGATCCTAATGTAATTGGTTATTTGTCCTTCACTGCTTGACATTTTATCAATGAACTAGAAGAAAACATCAAATCATCCAAGATAATTACTGTGGATTACACAAAGACAGATAATGAAGAGGCCAGGTCACTGATCTAGATCCCTGAGGTGAATTCAAAATAATACCAGGTAGTAAAATAGAGCCAAATAAATAAGCCCCATACATCTAGGCCCAAACCCAAAGGTAGCACTGCAGGATAAATAAAACATGAGACTGTTGGGATCATGGCGGGTAGATGGCTGAACTTGACCTCGCAGTTTTAAGCTGGGCAACTGAGGAAGGTCAAGCTTTACCCTACAGCTTTACAGTCACTGAGGTACCATGGCAGGGTCAACGTGGGGAGCAGCGGGGATCTGTGCCACACAGGGAAGCAGCCGGAGGCCATAAGGAGCTTGAGGGCCCTCATCACAAGCTGTGGCCCCACTGGAGCCAGGCAAAGCGAGCAGAGCAGGCCTGAGGACAGTGGCCACAGCAGTCTCAGGCTGGCGAAGCCCCTGACAGGGAGGCTGGTCCACAGCGGAGAGGGAGTCTACAAGGCGAGGTCAAGGTCAGCACATCACGAACCCAAATGTGTTCACTGATTACACTCTTGTGTGGATGTTGTGTATTCACCACCTTGCAGGCACCACAGTTCACAAGCCCTAAATCTCATTAATAATATCTGGGTTAGTTAGCTCATCTCTACTTAATAAATGATTAAAAGATTTAAAGCCTACCAACTAGAAAAAGCTTATGATGGTCACATTTAACTGGCAGGAAACTTACGGATCTTAAACATGTCCATTTAATTATTCTCTGTGATCCTAGGGAGGGAGGAGGTCTCTGAGTAATCACTAAAAGCAGCTCAAAGGCAGCCGTCGCGTGGAGTGTCAGGAGAACATGGAAGCTTCATGCACTGCTGTCTCCAGGAGTGACCTAGTGCTCTAAAGCTGGTCTAAGACTGCTCCTCAGCAATTACAAACCCACATCACCCGCGGGTGGAACCTATAAAAACCACCTACCATGGGCCGCCGCAGTGCTGCCGCCGCCGCGCCTCCGAAACTCGTAGCAGATTGCGGCGACAGTGGGCCCTGAGGTGGCTCCGCCCCCTCCCGCCCTGTGTGGCGGCTCCATCTCCTCCCGCCCTGTCAGGCGGATCCGCCTCCTCCTGCCCCGTCAGGCGGCTCCGCCCCCTCCCTGCCTGTCACGCGACTCCGCCCCCTCCCTCCCTGTCACGAGGCTCCGCCCCCTCCCGCCCTGTCACGAGGCTCCTCCTCCAGATCGTTCCGGATCGTTCCAGATCGTTCCAGAACGTTCCGGCCCCTGTGGGGGTGGGAGCGCCTGGCGGTTGGCGCTTCTCGCCTGAGGGGAGGACGCGCTCGCGCGCCTGGCGGTTGGCGCTTCTCGCCTGAGGGGAGCACTGCGCTCAGCTGTGTCCTCTGCACTGCTCACCAGGGCGAGTGAGCAGAAGGGAGCGGGACCCGTTCGTCGGCCGCCTGGTCCTTCGAGGCGGGCTCTCAGGGCGCAGTAGGGCGCCTGGGCTTCTGGCAGCCGGTGGCTCCTCGACCTGAGGAAGGGTAAGAAAGGGGAGCACGATGGAGGCTCAACCCCGCGGTGTGAGATGTGAAGTGCAGGGTGCTGCCCGGGACGTGCTGGGGGCTGCTCCCGGGGGTTATGTCCCAGCTCTCCAGCTGCTGTGGGCTTGGTACGCCCTCATCCATCAGGGCACTCGGGGGACGGTTTAAGTGGTCTGCGGGTTTTTGTTGGTTTAAATCAAGTCTATCGAACACTCATAGCGGGTTGCTTGCTGCCCTGCTCCCAGGACCGCGTTTTGGGTTGTCTCTGTCTGTGTGGGGGTTGTCCCTGTGTCCTCCCCTTCTCAGTCCGAATTCTTCCTTTCTGAGGCTCATGCTGGTGTGTAGATTCCCTGGCTTCCCCAGCGAGCCTTTGTGGATCACCCTGTTCAGCTGCTGCCGGGCGTTTGCACCCTGTTTGTTTAATTTTGGCGGTGCCTCTTTCTGTCTTTCTTGTCTGATTAAACAATAGTCTTGAGGGTGAAGTCCTGGTAATCAACTTCTGCCTTTATTTCTGAAGGCAGTAGGGTAGTTCTCACCTCCTTGAGCAAGTCTATGTGTACGAAATGGCAGGATCCTTATCTGTTATTTAGTGGGCTCGCTTCCCTGCTACGGTTAAATTGCATGTTTGTTCAAAGAGAAGCTAATTTAGAGAGGGGAAGAGCCTTTCTCTCTTTAATTCAGGAAAAAGAAAAACAAACTCAAGATAAATTTTTGTGATCACTAGCATGTTGTGGAATTATTGCCGTTTTCTTTGAATTTTAATTGAAAACTGAAATACTTGAGATTTGTAACTCCCTCACAAAATCACTATGGTAATGACAGCTTTCTCAGGCTTAGGTGCCATTTGTGCCTGATAGCAGTGTTTGAAAGGTTGAAAAGTAAAGCGATTAGTTTGGTTGAAATGTATGTTAGTAATTTTTAATTACAATGTTTATTCTTTTTTGAAACATGGTTAGGTAATGATTTGGTGTGGATTTGTTTTCTTTGATGCTCCTCTCAATCAAAATGTCTAAATTGATGTCTTTTTCCGTTGGAGCTGTGTGCCAAACATAGAAATAATTCTTTTAGTTTTTAATTTGTGGTGTCATTGAAAATGCTCCTGTACTTTGAACTATGTACAATTTTTTCTGTATGACTGTGTTATTTTAATTTACTGTGTGATTCAGTACTGTTGAATTTGGTAGACTTTTGAGAGGACACAAAAGTCAGCCGCAGTCAGTAATGAATATTGTGTATTTTCCTTGTGTGTATTTGTTTGTTTGTGTCCAGATACACTCCTGACAGCCTTTTGTTTACAACCACCCTGTTCCTGTCTCAGTGCAATAACTATGTTTTAAAATGGTCATGATAGATTTGTGCATATTTTCTGCCTGAGGAGAGAGGAAAAATTCATTGATTTGCATATCTAATGAATATTTTAACAGGATGCACACCTGTGCTCCTTCGTCTCATTCTCATTCCTTGTTGCAGATGATTATTTAACAGAAAATACTGTAGAAAAGCCAATATTGGATATGTGTACGAGCAATATAATGGCTAGGCAACTGCACTTGTTGCTTTATAACTTAAAAATAGCATGTCTGTTTAAAATTGCAGTCGGACTCTGCATCCTCAGGAGTTCTTTGGGCTAAAAATTAGTTTCAGATATTATCAGTGGAGAGTGAATCATACTTTACTCTTTCCCTTAGCACATGATGATGACTATGTTAAAGATCTTTTCCAGGTTAAATTATAATGCTTGGAATTTGTTTTCCTGTCCAATTCTGTAATTTATTTTAATTTTCTGATTGAGCAAGTGTCTGTTTTCAAGTATGCTAAGAGTTTCCTTATGCTCCTTTTGAGCCCTAACAAAGAGCTCCAAGTTGAAATCCTCATAATAGGAAGTGATACAGAATTAAACCGAAACAGATGTTTGGGTGAGACCTGGTAAATCGGCAACAGTCCCTGCTACACTTTTTCTTAAATAGCGCCCTAGAGGCTGGAGCATAGACTGTTTTGTGTCAGCGGCATGGTTGTACTAATGGGACTTAATTGTTCTGGTGTAACTGAGATGGGGCCACCTCTTCCCCCAGGTTTGACTGTGTCCCCTGTTTGGTGAGGCTGCCCTTGTCTGGTTTTGGAGCTTTTCTTGCTTTTTCCTGACAATTTTTGTAGCACCATGTTTGCAATCTTTTGTAAAGGTTTTGTCATCAAGCAAAAAGCCCATGTTGCACGGTTTACAAAAAGGCTGTTGTGTAAAAAGAAATCCACTTTCTATTTGAAGGAGAAACTTTTCCTGCCAGTGGAGTTCCCAGGTGACATGGAGATCAGCAATACTGCAAAGATGTAATGAGTAAAGAAAATGAAATCTGATTAAGGAATGTTTCCCTTAAAGGTAGTCCTACAAGCGTAAACGAAATTGACAGTTGCCATCTGTAATCTGGAGCTTCTCCAGATTTCATTCAATTTTTCTAAACCCGTGAATTTAGTATAAAGAGAAAATCTCTTGTGGTTCACATAACTTAATAAGTTTAGAGACGTGAAATGCCTGGACAAAAAAAGCGGGGGGGGGGGGGGACAATTAAATGGAAAGGGA
>VWZK01008395.1:28523-125213 GCA_013396935.1 Baryphthengus martii | reverse complement strand
AGGCAGGTCACCTGATCATAGAAGGAGATTTGGTTGGTTAAACAGGACTTGCCCTTCATGAACCCATGTTGGCTGGGCCTGATCCCCCTGTTGTCCTGCACTTGCCGCGTGATCACCCCCAAGATGAACTGTTCCATAATCTTCCCTGGTACTGAGGTCAGGCTGACAGGCCTGTAGTTCCCTGGATCCTCCTTCCTGCCCTTCTTGTAGATGGGCATCACATTGGCAAGTTTCCAGTCATCTGGGACCTCCCCCATTAACCAGGACTGCTGATAAATGATGGAAAGCGGCTTGGGAAGTTCCTCTGCCAGCTCCCTTAGCACCCTCGGGTAGATCTCATCCGGCCCCATAGACTTATGGGTGTCCAATTGTCTTCGCAGGCCATTCACTGCTATTTCCTGGATTTTGAGGGGACTGTTCTGATCTCCATCCCTATCTTCCAGCTCAGGGGGCTAAATACTATGAGGATAACTGGTCTGACTATTAAAGACCGAGGCAAAGAAGGCATTAAGAACCTCAGGCTTTTCCTCATCCTTGGCAACGATGTTCCCCCTCACATCCAGTAAAGGATGGGGACTCTCGCTGGTTCTTTTTTTGTTATTAATACATTTGTAAAAACACTTTTTGTTGTCTCTTGCAGAGGTGGCCAGGCTGAGTTCTAGCTGAGCTTTTGCCCCCCTAATGCTCTTTCTACATGCCCTAAATAAATCCCTACACTCTTCTTGAGTAGCCTGCCCCTTCTTCCAAAGGTGGTAGACTCTCCTCTTTCTCTTAAGTCCCAGACATAAGAGAAAGAGTCCCAGACTGCAAAATATTTTTGTTTCCAAATCAATTTTTGAGTAACAATTTTTCCTTTCTCTTCTACTCTCACAATCCCTCCATTTACTCCCATGTGAAATAATTTGAGTTATGTGATAGTTATACAGAAAAGTCTAGAAGTCTTTCAAGCAGCACACTACATAACATACACTGAAGAAAGCAGAAGCCTTAAGCAAAAGGAGGAGAAAAGAAAGCCATGAAAGAGGGCAAATCGTGAAAGCAATTCAACCTCCAGCTTTTAGCAAGCTGAGAAGTATACAACAGAAGAAAACTCTGAGAGTGAAATCCAGCTACACATCAAGGCAGCAGAAGGTTTGTCTACCATTTAATCCTCAAAGGACATCACCATTTAGGCGCTAAGCCCTCCTGCTGTATTGTGATGCAAAAGCAATTCTCATCCTCGGAGAGCACACTGCAGACAGCTTCTCTGTGAGTCGGTCTTGAAATGATCTTCCCTCTTGCATCTAGGAACTACTTTCATCACCACCTGCAGTCTCTCACTACCATACATTTCAATGAAAAAGTGGGAATGCTGGACAAGAAAAAACAAATTTTCCACCCTTCTATAATTGCACACCAACATTGACATGAACATGGTGTCACTGAGAGAAGAATTTGGGCTAGGAAAATGCAATGAAAGGGACTAACCTTCTGAATTTGTGGGAGTCCTTCTTTCACAAAAAAAAAAAAAAAAAAAAGTGAGAGAAGGTTCATACTATGTGACATTACAGGCATCTAACTTCATCCCACAGGAAAACAACAAGAAAACCATGATCATGACTTCAAAGCAGTCTAGCTGGGTGAAATGGAGAGTGAGTAACTGAAAGCAGCACTGGGATCCTAGAAGGCAGAAAGGCAGGTTGCCCTTTTGGGTGTAAATTGGAGTTTGTTCACACTAACACAAGGTACAGGTTTTACAACCTGTTCTTGTGCCCTTTGTTTGGAGTAAGATACTTCCCAGATTAAGAGGAGGTGAGGGGTACCTGGACCCACATACAAGGTCTGACCCTCCCTTCTCTGAAGACAGTGACAAGAGAGTGCAAATTTTGTTTCCCTGTTACAGAAACAGAGCAGCTGCAGGGCTGTGCAGAGGATACAGGCACCTCTGCTCAGCTGACGACGCTGCTTACTCCCCATCCCTCTACACTTGCCCCCTCACCCCTGCCGAAGCAGAGCAGAGAGGACAGTCAGGGAGCTGACAAAACCTAACAGAACTTAATGTTGATGACTGTGAGGTGGCCATAGTGTGGTAATTGGAGCAACATAAGGATGTCCAGTAATTATTTTATTTAAATTGAGGTCTTTGGGGTTCTTGAGGGGTAGATGGGGATTAGCATCCAAACTGTTGCATCATAGTTCATAGTACCATGATGGCAGGACTGAATAAGACAGCGCTAGTCATTTTGTGTTCTCCGTGCAGATAGCCAAGCATTTTTAGCAATTTAATGTTTTGCAGCCCAAGCAGAGCTTCCTTTCTTCCTACTGTCCTCAGTAGCTGCAAGTTCTCTGCTTCAAGTGAACTTGACACCATAGTCTGAGAACACTAATTTATGCTCCCATGGCCACAATCAGAGTAAAATATGGTTGTTTAAAAAAAAAATAAATAAAAAAACGATGTAGCAGAGATTAACTCACATTACAGGAAAAGAGCAGAGGAAGGTATGTGCTTTACAGTTTTGTTCTTCATAACGGTTAGCAGAGCTTTTCAAACAACTTTCAGAAATCAAGGCTATACCCCGTAGCCCTACAGATGGCTGCTCTCCACTGCCATTTCTTGGATAGACTAAACCAGCATGTCCCAGTTAGAGAAGCCACACTGACTGCTCACTTACTGGCACTCCTGCTCTGCAAGGATAACACACATCGCTGCCTCTGGCTACATTTCTTATCAATGGTGAGGCTCTGAGACAAGTGCTCCTCACTGCCCAAGAAAGTAAAAGGTAAAACCTGTACTCAGAAGAACACAATTTCCAGCATTTAAGTATCCACTACAATTTGGAGATTTTTTTCACAGAGAAATAACATTTAGTGTTTGCAGGCGGGCTGTGGATCATGTGTAACCGAGGCGGTCTCATCTTTGCCCTGCAGGCGGACAGTCTGCAACACTTCTTGTGTGGGGTGTGAACTCCTGCTTTTTCCACCTTCTGCTAACTGGCAGATTGTCTCTTAAGGCCACTGACGGCAGGCATCCACCTTCCTTACTTCTATGCCTGTAAATTCCAGCACAAGGAAAGGTGGCCAGCAAACTGCAGGCAGAGGCAAATAAATACACCTGAGACCTACCAGGTGCAGGTCCAGGCTTTTAGGCTGAATAACTGCCTTAGCACCCAACGGCATTGTTGCAGGGCGAGGCAGGAAAGATGGGGGGCAATGCTTGAGGCAAGCTTTTGGGTGAGATCTAACAAACACCAAATGAACCTCATGGTGGACTTCTCACTTTTGAAAATGTAAGGCTCAATGCTTGACAGCAGTTTGCCTGTCCATGTAACATGAGATATGAGCAGTTGCCAGTGGTCCTGCAGGGTCCTGTTTTGATTTTGTCAATGTTATATGAGTGTCAAAGAGGAGGTGGAAGGTAAAAGGAAATAGAAAGTAGCCTATGGCTCCAGAAACATCCTTTTTCTACAAAAGGAAGAGAGTATGCAAAAATAAAAATAATAAACAGTATCCCCAAAAAGATTGAATTCTGCAATCTTTTTTTTGTTGTTGTTTTATAAATAGATTTGGAGCATATATGAGGAAGGGAATAAAAAGGTAAAATCCAAGAACATAGATGCAGAAGGGCACAGAGGCACCTTTTAGGAAGGGAAGTGACACCAGTGAAATGTTGGTTACCTTTTCCCGGGAAATTCTGTGTTCCTGGAAATGCCTAATATAGGTACTGAGTTAGCATGGCCAGCACCCTCACCAACCCAAAGAGTCCAGGCTTGGTGGTCAGGGGTCAGCCCTGTCATTTGAGATGTATAGTCCCACTCAGGAAGGTGTAGCCCACCATAAGGGAGTGCAGTCCACACATCTTGTTTGGCAGAGGAACAAGCTGTTTCTCCTCTCTGTGAAGCAGGGCTTTGTGTGGAGTCACCACTCGGGAGCCCATGGACTGGTTCAAGTCAGTCTGGAAGGGTGGACACGGTGGACCCCAACGGCATAACCCTCAGACCGATGGGGTGGCCACGGCCCTCTCATACATGCGCTCCAAGATGCGGTGGATGCTGGCAAAGCCTGGCCGGTCAGCAGGAAGCTTGCTCCAGCAGAGACGCATCAGGTTGTAGAGCTCCAGGGGACAATTATCCGGGCAGGAGAGGACATTCCCATCCCTCACGTAGTAGATTACTTCCTCGTGAGCCATCCCGTAGTAAGGCTGCATGCCGTAGGAGAAGATCTCCCACAGCACCACCCCGTAGGCCCACACATCAGATTCTGTGGTGTATCGGTTGTAGAAAATGGACTCGGGGGGCATCCAGCGGATAGGAATGGCATCATTCTCGTTCGCTTTGTAATAGTCAGCTGAATACATATTCCTCGAGAGACCAAAATCGGCAATTTTGACCACCATGTTCTCCCCCACCAGGCAGTTCCTGGTAGCCAAGTCCCGGTGGACAAACTTGCGTTCAGAGAGGTAGGCCATACCGGCAGCCACCTGCTTGGCAATGCAGAGCTGGCTGGTGCAGCACAGAGCCAGGGGGGTGGAGAGGCGGATCCGTGCATCCAGGCTACTGTGCACCAGGCTGCAGAGGTTGCGGGGTGAGCGGTCACG
Organism: Baryphthengus martii; assembly: GCA_013396935.1. NCBI lineage: Eukaryota > Metazoa > Chordata > Aves > Coraciiformes > Momotidae > Baryphthengus > Baryphthengus martii. The sequence continues at coordinate 120,640 of VWZK01008395.1, read as the reverse complement.
CAGGTACTCGTTGAGATCGCCGTAGGCCATGTACTCAAACAGCAGGCACATCGGTTTCCCAACAGCACACACACCTGGAAGAAGATAGATGCACCACACAGGTCACTTGGGTAGTAGAGAGGATTCTGTTGTGCAAAACCAAAAAAAAAACCCAAAAATACTTCCACAAAGGGGATACTTTTCAACAGTGCATGAAGGGACAGAAAGAAAGGTGAAGCTTGCAAATACCATCAAATTTACATGCATCCCTTTGCATCTTTGAAACACCTTCACCAGGGAACTAGTGCTGAGCAATGGGGGAGATGTTAATAAGTCACGCAGTTGCCTGATTTGTCTGGACATTCCAGGCAAAAGATAAGCTTTTGGAGCTATGTTTAATTAAGAGCCCAATCTTACTCAATTAGCATTAATAGAAGTATTGCCTCTTCCTAGGTGCAACTGGAAGGACATACTTTCCAGAAGTAACCGTTATAGTTCTTACCATAGTAATTTTATTCTTTTGTTTGCTGCAATTGTTGTACTTATACAGATAGGGGTGTAGGGGCTACAATTATGAACAAAGGCTTCAGGAGTAATCACAAGGGACATGTTCAAGGGCTCGGTGGCATATGCACTTAAAATGCAAAGACATCAACACTACAGCTTCTTGTGGATTTTTCTCTTTTTTTCTTAAACAGCTCATGCAAAAAAAAAAATGTTAATTGCAGAAATTATTTCTGGCATGGCAGATACACAAAAATGAAAGACAGACAAAATAAGAACAGACATCAAAAAGGAAAGATTTTTTACATCTGTTAGATGCAGAACCTAGTCCCATTGACAGGCCCGTGCTTGGCCCTACACAACTTTCCTGAGGGCCTGTATCTGTACAGGACTCCACTCCCAACAGTTTTACTGAGCATACAGTGACATGAGAAAAAGATTTGAATGCCTATGATTAAATTTCCACCTAGTAAAAACTAGGATTTTAAATATATGTGTTTTGCATTATTAGAACCATCATTTAGCAATTGATGATCCAACTTATTGTGAAATCTAAATTATTGTTGATGACCTAACACTTGAATCTTTAAGGAAAAACAGATAACCTTTCTCAGTGTGATAAAATCAGGATCTGACAAGCATGAGAAGTATATGTGAGAGCTTTATCATCTAAGCTGTCTTCAACAATATGGCTGTTTTCTCCACACCTCCACGATGTGAAACTAGTTTGTTCCTGTATCTTTGCTCTTTGACCTAAAATGGGTTGACTTATTTCAGTTTGGAGCATTTCTTGCTTTGCTTTTCTGTAGTCAAAATACTTGTATCAACTCAGCTTTTCAAAAGTGGGATTTCTCTCTTTCCAAATTTATTGAAATAAATAAAAGTATCAGCTGCCTGTTCACAGGGATCAGATCTGCACAAAACAACTTAGAGCAGAATTGCCAGGTGAAGGTGGCTAGCAACATCTACTTCAGTCAAAACCTGAAAATTTCCTGAAATATAATTTGATTGGGAGCTTTCTCCACAGAATAACATCCTATTAGCCAAGCTACATCATTGAGACTTTTTTTAAAAAAAACAATAAACGTGAAAAGAGAAGGGAAGCGAAGGAAAGGGAAGGGAAACATTTTTTTCACTAGCTTTTTTTGTTTATTTGTTTCATTTTGGTTTTTTAATGCTGGTGAGTGTTTAAGGGGAGCCCATAAAGCCAACAAGACTTGTGCCGGTTATTTTTAAGTAACCACAAAACAAATCACAGCTCCAGGGTGCTTGTGCCTTGCCTACAAGACATCTGTGCCAATGCTGCTAAAATGGAAGCAGAGCTAGGCAATAAGGTGGTCAACCATCTTGATGAGGGTTTATTACAATGCACCATCCTGTTATGGTAACAGCATCAGACTTGCATTTTGAGACTTGTGCTACTGACCAACTTAGCAGAGCGCGAAGTGGCACACAGAAAAGCTCACTGCTTTTACAAGAGGCCTTTTGTATTGCAAAAGAGACTATTATTTTGCCATTTGTATTAATTGCCAGCCATACACGTGTGTTTGCCCCTGCTCCCCCAATAACTCCACAGCAGATTTGCAGAAGGTGGTACCCTGTACATTAGTGCCCCATTCAGATACCTAAAAGCTTGACAATATTTGGATTGTCAAACTCTGCCATGAGGGCTGCCTCCCTCTGAAAGTCGGCCTGCATGTCTGCAGATGCTTCCTCCTTCAGCATTTTCACTGCCACCATTGTGAAAGGTTCATATGGCAGCAGCCCTGGGGCCCTGCAGGGAGAGGGGAGAAAGGAAAGCATCAGTGATGCAAACCAAATGTAGGCTCTGTCTGCTGCAAAAGGATAGGCTGACAGAAAAAAAATGAAAGAGAAAAAACAACAATGTTAAAGGCCCCATCATTGACTGAACTAACATGAAAGACCATCTTCACCTCTTGAGCATGTCTGCATGACATAGTACAGATACATTTAATTTAGTTCAGGAAGACTAAATCCAGTATAGATTTTTCAATGGCTGGTAAAGAGATAAAAAAACAAGTTTAGTAAGCAATAACCTCTCCCTGGTTTGGAGGTCACATCAGAAACTTCATGGAGGGCATTCCAAATGATTCACTTTTGGGGTGTAGTGACTGAGCTTACTAGATTTTAAAATACATCTATTTTATATGAAAAAGTTGAGAGAGCCTCTCTTCACTGTACCTTGTCCCATATCTAGCACAATGGTGTCATTGGTACATTTGACTACTATTAGAGTTCCAATAAGTATGTTCCTCTTGTTTCGGAAGCGAAATAGCCTTTTGCCACTGTTACCTGTCTGAGTAGTATGTTTGTGTGCCTGTAATTCAAAAAGTCCTAATCCCATTAACTGATTTCAGCTGAATTCAGCATGGTGGTTCTAAGGTCTAGGAAATATTCATGCTCCTGCAAGTTTGATGGAAATGGGTAACAGAAAAGAAGGGACAAAGCATACGTGTGCCCTGTCTGGGGAACAAGATTATACATAAATACACTCAAGTTAAGACACTGGTGAACCTTCAGCTGGAGCTTAGAGACAAAAATTCATAGGAAATATAGCTTTCTGACTTGGACCAATTTTGTTTTCTTATGCAAAGGTCACTGCACCCTCAACAAGTTCACTTAGATGGGCCTTGCCAAAGATTTAGGGGTAAATGTTACCAAAGAAGAGTAAATTTCCACCCCTCAAACATGAGTCAAACCTCAGACGTGCATTCTGTGGCCCATGCAAATTCCTTCTAGGTGTCCTGCAGTTAAAATACGCGCCTTACAGGTGGCCAGTCAGAATCTATGGAGACCAGAGCCCACGGAGAGCGGTGCCCATTTATGTGTTGTCTTACTACACCAGCCCGAATGCCCTCCCATTGCTCAAATCCCAGGTTATTTTACTGCTTAGTAGCCTGAAGAGGAGGCTCCAATTTCCAAAGCAAACTTCCAGTTTCCTTGTCATCTACTCTAGACATATGGCAGTTGCAACAGTTGCGATGTCAAATGTCAGACGATGGCAGGGTGCCCATCAAGAAATGAATCTCACAGGTGGTTAGATCGCAGCTGAGCTGCTTGGGCAAGCAAGTTCAGCACAGCGAAGGAGAGGAGCAGACTCCACACTTGCCTGCTACTGCCTCTATTACAGCAGAATATATTCTTTTTTTTCCCCTGTGCTGGCAACAAGTTTCCAGTCTAGTAGGAGAGAAGAACTACCAGCACCTATCAGCTGCTGTCTAATCTCAGTATTTGAGAAAGTCAGCAGCACTAGCCTGAAGAAGCCAATAGAGCATTTAAAAGTAAAAAGAGGAGTATCTTTATCTCTTCCAAGCAGCCTCATTGTAGATTACCACCCATCACTGGCTAGCAGACCTAGTGCAGACCTAGTGCAGTGCCAAACCAGGGGCAGGCACAGCTCTTTCTTGCATGCTTCAGAGAGAGAATCTCTCCTGAGGCTAAAGTCTGAAATACACCCATATATCTACTCTTCACTGAAATTCTGGAATGTAAACTGACCTAAACATAAGTTGAGTGAGAATAAGCTGCACAAAGCCTTTTAATGGGCCTTCAGGCAACAGCTAGTAATTTCACCCTTGGTAACTCATGTGCTTCTTCAACCAGTTCTTAGTAGATCTGGGCAAATCACACTGATCTGAAACAGAAACAAACTCCGCAGTCTTGGAAGAGAGATGTTGAAGTTAACCTCTCTGGTTGCCAAAAGACAATCTGCATAAAAGTATAGGGGTACATCTGCAGAGAAGCAATGGGAAACTGCTTCTGAAGTTAACCAGGACAATTAAGAAAATTGAGTGTTTTCTAGAAAACAGGTAACTTTCCTCTAGAACTAGAAAGCATCAACATAAATTATCATGGGTTTTCTCTCTCCTGATTATGTAAATGCTTAGGAGAAATGTCCACTGTTTATACATGAGATGGACAGCAGCTGTCCTCACCTCCTTCACCATCAATGGATCTGGGCAACACTGGCAGCCTTTGGCTTTTAGGTACGTGCCATGCAAAGCGCTAACTAGCAGTGCGTTTAGGGACTTCACCCTGAGACTACATACAGAGAGGGCCTGACTTTAAGCTTCCAGTTGGATTTTCTTTCCAGAGCAGTAACTGTGGAAAAAAATGAGGACTATTTTGAACCTGTATCTGACTTTGTGTTCTGTCCCCCATCTTCCTCAGCATCACAGCTATGTAGCTCCTGTTTAGATCACTAAATGATGTAATTAACACCTTAGATCACTAAATTATGTAATTAACACCTACTGAGGCTGGTGGAGACCTACCTTTACTCTGTCCTTTGGAGAAATTTGTATGTAGGCAGAAGAGTGCTCTGAATTGGCAAGGGCTCGTTTTGTTCTGTGGATTTTTTTAAATAAACATCCACACTGTTTTTCAGCTATATTTGAGATAGCAGATCAAAGAAACACCCTTTTCATTTGGAAAGAATATAAGATTTCCGTCAGAGAAACCCTGACCTTAGGAACAGCTTTGTCTCTTACAGAGACAATGAGCAGTGCCTTTGCAGTGGGAGGTCTATTGGCCTGTTAGGAAAGACCACTCATCCAGGCTTTTTAGGCAATCCTGGGCTTCAGGCTTAGTCTGGACCATGCAGCTCCAGCACTGGGAGAAAACTTGCGTGCTGGTCTCTGTTGAACTGAGTGGGGTTGGTGCTATGGTGACATGTGGGAACAGCACAGTCCTCCCGGAGACAGAGGATCTCCAGCCAGCCATCACAACTCAGTCAAGACAGACCTGAGCCAGGTCCTGAAGTTTTAAGGACATCTGTTAGAGTAACTAGTTAGTTCCTCATCCTCTCCAGTATGAAGCTGTCCTTGGTGAAGACAGCAGCCTTTCAGGAGAAGCTAGTAAATGATAGTCAGACGCTTCCTGTCCTAACTTGTTGCTTAACCCAGGAGTGAGTAAACACTGAATCAGAACTCACAGCAAGCCAACTGGCAAAGGCATCACTGGCATCATGCACAGAGCTGTGTTTACAGGAGAGGAAGAAACATGAGACCAGGAGAAGTAAAAGGGTTGCTAAACTTAGCTCAAGATGTCCATTTAACACACATAGACAAGTACATTTTATCCATCTGAGATGGGAAGGCAATGATTTCAGTTGTGATAGCTTCAGTAACCTGGAGGGATGCACAACTGGTGCTACTGGATTGGCAGTCTGTGCTGATCTGCCAGGGGTGCACAGAAATGCCAGTGGCTTAAATGTTCCCTGGAAATACAAGGCCTTGGAATGACTTTTGATGAAGATATTACTGAAAATAAGAAAACCCTTCAGAAGCAATATTCCTGTGCCTCCTTCCCTGACACACAGAGTGCAGGCATTTCTCAGGGTATGGTACTCTTCACTTCGAAAATGCTGGCTAAGAAGATGTGTTGCTCTTTTTTAATTCAAGAAATTACAGCACTGAGGTGGATGAAATCCACATACTTTAGCACTTCCTTAACCCAGAGCTTTAGTGACATTTGAATGTCATTTGAGAGGTCCCACTCAATGTTCATGAGAGTCATTTCCAGCTCAGAAATATCTATGTAGCTCTAAATTATTTTGAAGCTCCCAGCTCAGGGTCGTAGCATCACCTGGCAGAAAGACCACCTGCCCTGCTTGCGTACCCTGATGAAGACCCTCGCCACATGAGTGGGAAAGCGATGTTCCGTGGGGCACCCCAAGTGCTGTGCTGAAGCTGGAACAAGGGCTGCCCTGTGCCCCGGCGCCAGCTGGCATGCAGTCCCCTGAGGACAGCTGTGGTGAAGTTCCTACAGCTTTGTTCTCTTCTCAAGCTCAGATGTGTTTGACTTTGCCATCCAGGCTAACAATCAATCACAGGATAAGCATCTGTGATTTTCCCACTGCATGCCCTTCAAACTTTGTTATTTTTAGCTCTTTCCGTATTAAAGAAAAGTATGCCTGAATTTCTTCCATTAGAAAACATACATCCCTTCATCAGGAAAGAAATCCATCTCAGCTATTGAAACTGTTTCCCTTCACTAACGCATTTAACCTGCACGTAACTCATTTCCTATCAGACACATCAACAACATAACTATAAACAGTAAAAGCATCTGCAACTACAAAAGCTTTTGGCAAAGAGAGTCCTTTGGCTTCAGAGTTAATGGGAGCAGTTCCACTAGGCAGGTCTTGGCCTGCAGTGGGACTCTGATGCTCTCCGTTTTTTTGAGGTCATCATACTCTACTCTATATACAACTACAAAATCAGTCCCATCCCAAAGGACAAATAAAACCATCCTGAGTACACATGGAACTGGACAGTTTCTTTCAGGAATTTGGGGATGGGATTTTCCCAGGAGGCCAGTTCCGGTCAAAGACTGGCCTGCAGAAACTATAGAGTCTGTTAAGGCTAAGAAGACACACCCCATTCACCTCAGTCTAGGCAGGATTGAGTTCATCTCTGGGTTTTTCAATGAAATATTTTTCAAATTTGAAGAAGTGCATGATCTCAACTCTCAAGAGATTTAACAAAACTGGGATCTCATCTAATACCTTAAATTTAAAACAGGCAACAATGGCTGCAAGCTCCAGGAATAAAAATATGAGTGACTAAAGAGGATACACATAAAAAAGTTGTTGACCTAAACGGGTTGGGTTTTTAGGGGATTTTTGGTTTGCTTTGGTTTTGCCACTGAATCAAATGGAAACAGGGTCAGGACCTAACTGTAGCATGACACATTGCCTCTGTGATAATTACTGGCTGATGTAGGCATTATAATGGAGGACACCACACACCGACAATTTGCAAATACTGGGAAAAGCAAGAATTTCACAACAGGTCACATGTAACAGGCAACACTCTTGGCAAAAATAGTAATGATTAATTAGCTAAGTTTTTCACCAGTCTTTGATATGTGAGCTAGAGAGAAGAACAGAAGAGTCATCTGTGACAAAAGTTTAGCAAATACCAACAGAAAGCAGTGGACAGAAACAATTATTCAAGCCTGAATGTACCATTTGGAACATATGCATTTGATTTTGGTTTGAGTAAATGAACGAATGATTTCCAGTGCCCAGATAAATGGTTGCCTAACTGTCAATTTTTCCCAGGTACCTTCAGATAAAAATGACTCACACAGGCTGCTTACCGTGCTTGGAAAACTCTCCCAAATGCTCCTTCCCCAATATCTCTCACATATTCAATATTGTTCCTGGGATACTCCAGGTTGAGCAATTTCGGATTAAGGAGAAGGGGCATCCGCTGGTACATGGGGTTGGGATGCAGCCGGTCAAGAAGGAGTTCAGAGGGCAGAGTGGTGAGTGTTGGTGTCTCTGATTCTCTGAAATGATGAAGCAGTTTTCGGTCAGTGTATACACAGCCCTCAAGTAGGAGATAACTAACTATCTGTCTCTCCTCTAGGTTTGGTTTCTTCCAGGATGGAAAAAGGATGTGCAGCCGGGCTGTTGAAAGACTCCTTCAGCAGGATGTGATGCTATGTCCCCAAACCAGTAATCAGGCCACCTTCTGCACTGGCACAGGGACTCACTAGAGATTGCACTGGGCTACATAAGCATAGAGAGGGCTGCTCCCCCTCTACCAGGTATTTGCAGAACTATGCTCTCAGCAACAGGCAAGCTCTCTTTCAAAGCAGCATTTGTTGCATTGGATTATGTCCCGACCTTTACCTTTTTTTGTTTTTCCACTGCTTTCTCCGACGGCAGCAAATCAGGGTAACAATGCTAAGGATCACAACCAGGGCAAAGCTGGAGATGATTGAGATGATAACAGTCATGGAGTATGTAGGGGAAAAGGGAGGAGGAGGGGGGAGATTTGGAGTGTCTCCATTTGGTTTCCTTGTTCCTAGTGATAACGATGCTGTAAAGCAAACAAAATCATAAAGTTATGCCTCTGCTAGATTATATGCCTTTCTCTAAGAGGTATTTAGAGAGTAAACCTTATGTCCTGGGAATTACTGACATTAGAGACACAAGCATATGACTGCATGAAAGGACCATATTGGGGAAGCCTGTTTTGCTAGAAGCAAAACCCAGCAAGCAACCTATGCTTGCCAAATGTGAAAAACAGGATTTGGTAAAGACCAAGACACAGTTCCCATTGAGCTGGGAACATAATTTTGATAAGGAATGTTTGCAAGAGTTACAGATGGGAGACCGCATCTGATAGTCTCAACAGTATTCAAATATAGTAATGTCTGAGGTGGGAAAGATCAGTAGTCTACAATGTGGACCACAATGTATCAAGTATCCTAGAAGGAATCTGCAGAGAGGAGTGTAGGATCAACTAAGTATACAGTGATACTTTCCCGAAATATCCCCTTGCCTCCAACAATTTGCATCTCAGTGTCTTTGTGAGGCGAATACGGTAAACTAGTGTAAAATACATCGGGCTGTATTATTACAAAAAAAAATAAATAAATTAATATTCAGGTAGCCACCTGCTGAGTACTTTCTAAGACATTCTAGAAAATGCTAATCTGTACATGTAATGGTTGAGAACATACATAAATTTAAACCATTCTTTTTAAGGCCAAATAAACTGATACTGACTTATGTTTCCTTAGATCCACAGCACTCCTGTTCTCTGTGCAAAGAGAATTGTATTTCCAAACACTGAGATCCAGAAACTGTGCATCTTGGATGAAACATATTTCAAAAACTATTCTGTTCTTTGAACAGGAAATAACAGAAAGACTTAGTTTCAACATCACAGGGAGAAGATATTTCCATCTTTTTCAGGTTGTTTTTTTTAGTTACAATTGGTTGTTGAAAAAGATCACCAGAAGCAAAGCAACTTTGGAAAACCACCCAAAAATCCTACCCTCTCCTCGAAATACAGGATGGCAAATCCTTTTTTTCATAATGCCAGAGGAAATTTGATTTCATCCCTTGGCCTTAATATAATCTAGGGCAAAGTGTTTGCTTTGCCTATCTTCATTTTCCCACCTTTAAGGTGCATGTTACATCTCCTAGTTAAAGATGCTGAGTGAATCTATAAGAAGAACCAGGACTGGCCGAATGCAGAAGACAGAACAGATGAGTGCAGCAGTGAGTGCTCAGAATGCAAACACTGTGCATGGCCCCAAAACAACCACAGCGGCAGAAATCATAAATTTTGGTTGCCTACCATCTCCACAGCGAGACACGCTGCAGTATTCCCAGGTCACGGATGGGTCTTTGGTGTAGCACCAGGGACGTTCGTTCTCACCTCCGGGATTGCGGCAGTAATTCTCGGCATCAGACAGCTCAGGGAAAACTTGAGGAGTCCTCCTGTGCAAGTGGGGAGCCTTGGGGGAGGAAACAAATAGGATTAGTGTTTCAGTACAGTCTTTTCTGTTGATACTAGCAAAACAAAATCAAACAAAACAAAAGAGCAAAGAAAGGCAGAGGTAAAACACCGTTTCAGTAGCCTGCCATTATGACAGAGAGTCCACCTTGCTGCGGCAAGGGGAACTCGCAGATGGAGTTGTGAAGAGGATCTGAAATACCAGTGAACTCAAAAATGCAGGCAACTTGTCCCCCAATCAGCTCTTTTACTGGAACTAGGCTGTCTGGCTCTGGGAGACATTTTGGAAAAGCGTGGCTTTCTGTTCAGTGGGTCTCACACTGTTGCACACCTGGTCGCTCCACTTCTGGCAGGGAATGCCAGAGGCCGTGACATTCACCCAGCCCTGGTAAAACTGGCCTTTGCCACTGTAGCAAGTCCCTAGGGAGAAAGAAAACAACAGGAGGTCAAGGCAACTTAAACCATGTCCTGGAGCAGGGACTCACAAAAGTAAACTTCATGTCGTTACATAACAGCATGTAGCAATTAGCAATAGATTTGAAACACATAGAAGGACCAGATAATAGCAGGCAAGGAACTGCTTAGCTTCCTGTGCACATTCAAATGAATTTTGAGCTCAATGCATAAGATCAAATCTGGTAAAACTCAAAAGAGGGAACTAGAGCTCTTTCAGCTTGAGAAAATGAGCCATGCACCTGTGATGGTTGCACTGCATCTACTCGGTTCACAGCACTTTCACGCAGAAAACACAGAGCAAAACGACAGTGAAGACACCCATACCGAACCAAGGCAGGGAGCAAATTGCAGCACTGGTTGCATGATTTGCAGCCTGCACTCTTAAACAGGGACACTAACAGGAAAACATCCACTTTCCTAGGGTAGGTTGTGGAGATCTGCAATTCATAAAGTTCCACAGTAGTATCCCTCTCCCCTGCTTCTGCACACTTGTCCTCTTAGACTGAATGTTCAGAAACAGCCTATGGTTTCCAGAATGTGTGGAAATGACACACTGAAGGCAACTACAGATCTGAAGGAATAGTATCAGTGTAAAACAATGTTCTTTATAACGAAGAATGTGTAGCTCACTTTCCATACACAAGGCTTACTCCAGTTGCAGAAAAATTAAGGAGAAAATCTTGAGAGTATTTTACTGTAGGAGTATGTTCCCAAAAACTTAAATGTAGACACCACTTGTCCTCATAAGAGACTTTATTGCATGCTGACATAATACAGGAAGCAGTAAGACAACAGAGGAGATGCAGCCTTACATACTTTTAACACATGCGAGCTAATCTTACTTAAATTTTGCTGACAAGTGGCCAACATTCTGGTTGATGGCATGCATTAGGGTCCACTGTATTATTAACCTTGTTAGATACATTAATAAACCAGCAAACACCATTTTCATAATTTTATTTTCTATTGTGCTCTTAAACTTGCAGGTTAGAAAAACAAGATGAAACCTAGCCTGTTCCAAAGTAAAGATTTTTTTTAAGTAATTTTTTTTTTAGCTGCATGAAAGCTTTATGTAAGTTTTGTTGCAAGTTTGAGACATAGGCTTTGTGTTTTAATTGATCCTCAGAAATTGTCCTGTTTCTTCTGTAGGAGGTACACAGCATCATAATGACTACCTGCTCTTTACATCTTGCGTCACCCACTGCATTTCGAATTTTCAACAGGCACCAGATACTACACAGAGGTAAGAAGAAAGCACCATGACAATGTTCACTCCAGGTGATAAAGCTTGACACTCGATCAAGTTCCTACAGCCCAAGGTTTGCAAGCACTTCATTATAAGAATGGCTATGAACATCATGAGCATATTTAATGCATCACAACTGGAAAGCAAAACATTCTGACTTGGATTTCTTTGACCGATATGTAAGTTACCACATTATGCCTCACATGCTCAGCAAGCTAGCAGCCTCCACATGACCATCACCTGTAGCTCTGCAGAGGTGTAAAATCCTGTAGAGCTGCCCTGGAGCATAGTTGTGTGTTTAAGCCCAGCATTTTAAATGTCTTACCTTCAGAGGCAAGGAAAGCAGTGCCTGAAACCTACTTTATGATTGAGCTAGTGAACAACATGAAAAAAACTTTTGCACAGATCTGAAACAAACATCAGTGTGAGGCCTTAGAGGAGCAATGTGGAGAGCTTTAGGGGCAACAGCAACACTAAGAAATCATCTCCGAGTCCTTAGTGGCCTGGAAAATGCTGATACTCTCATGCATAGTCTTGCTACAGTGAGCATGGAGAGAATAATAAAGTTGGTCCAGCTGGTCTTTAATGAATAGATTTGATGGACAAACCATCAAATGAAAACAATTCTTTTCATGCTCCCCAAACTTCTGTGCACATACCAGTGGTTCTAAAGTAAAAAGAGGAGGCAGTATCACTAAAATGTTACTATTATGTCTCCCCAGTTGATGACCAAATAGTGCACATCTGTGCAATGCTACACTGGGAAAATACTGTGGAAGCTGAATAAAAGGGTCACACATTTGCAGAGGAGACAGAGGTGATGTCCTGAACTTGCAAACATTCAAGGGGAGGCTGAAACCATTCTGTAAATCCACCACTGATTTGCGGGTATCCCTCTCTTGTGCTCCTTTCACCAGAGAGGGGATGGCTGCTGCTGTGGGCTGTAAGAATTTGGCAGTGATGCTGGAGTGCCCACGGGATGCTGAAGTGGTTATCTCCCAGGTGTGCAACACCAGGCACCTGGGGCTCATGTGGCTGGGTGGAGCGACAGGCCTTCCCACAAAAGAAAATTCCCCAAAGTTCATGATTTCACTTTCTTCACTTTCTCTCTTCATGCAAAAGGTGCCTGCCACTGCCAAATCTGCGGACCTCACCAGCTCAGAAGTGTGGCAGGAGGGAGGTTCCTCTTTTTTTCCAATTCAGTGGCTGAGCTTTAAACTACAGTTGCACATCACTTGAAAAAGCTGGATGTGTGTGTTTCAGCTGTGATCATCAGCAGGGCAGGAGGCTGACAGAAGCCACAGCAGCACGACAGTGGTGGTGTGTCTGGTGACCATCAGTCATAGAAGGTCATGCAAAAAACTTCAAAGGTGATTGGAAGAGAGCGGTAGGACCTTTTGAGCAATAAGATTTTGCAAGTCCAACATGATATAGGTAACCTAACAGCACATAGGGCTGGGATGACCTCTGTAGCAGGATCAGAAATACCAAATCTGGAATAAGAAAAAACTGGAAGCAATGAATAGAAAGAAGGGGAAACAGCTGGAGGGGAGGGTGCCACCTAAAAGCACTATGCCTCTCTAATGGCTTTCAACAGTTACCAGCCCATGTTCTCCTCAGGTTCTGAAGAAGCAGAAATGTATTTCACCATGCTTTGGATGTGGATGCTCAGGCATTCCCTGGTAACAACCTGAATCCAGACAGCCAGGACCAAAGCAAAACACAAACATTCTGTACAAGGTGCATCTTCAACAAATATCATGCCCACCTCTAGAAACAGAGCCTGGAGCAGTCTACTTACTGGTTATATTCGCCTTCTTAAAATCTGTGAAAAGGCAAGACAAGTAAGGAGGGTTGTTCAGGATGTGATATAACCGGGTACTTGCTTAGGAGCATGCTATGGGAAAAAGTTCCCTCCTAGAAGCACTTAAGTGGCTTGTTAGGACTGATTTTGTCAATGAGATTGTTATTACCGTCTCTATAAAGATCCAGGCTTTATTCACTTAAGGGATTTTTCCCGCACCCCCTTTGGATAAGAAAGCCAATGCAGCTGTCACAGTTTTGTGCACAGGTGCTGACAAATTGATTCCCACCATCAGCCTTTACTTTAGTTAAATTATGGATTGCATCCTTCCCCCTCCCTCACCGACAATGCATCTCTCCAAATAACAGGCAACATGTGCCACCTTACCAAAGAAAGGTATGCGGGTGCAGGAGCTGGGGTCCTGGTGCAGGCTGGGCAGCTTGTTGCATTCAGGAAGAGTAAGCAGCATCAGCCCTGGCTTGTAAATCCCCTTCTGAGAGTTTTCCTCCATTGAGAGCCATTCCTTAAAGCAGTAGAGATCCTTTACAGCAAGGCAATTCTCTCTACATTATTTTGCAAAAAAAACAGTGAAATACAGCAGTCAATGGCTTAATAACAACAGCTGCACTTAGCAGTGGTGTGCAGGCGTTATGCAGGCTGGCACAAATCCATTAACAGGGCTACATTTCTTTAAGCCAGTCTGTCTGATTCATAAACCACAAAGGAAACTCCATATGAAACACAGCAGCTTCCTTTATGAAGCCCACAAAGCTACATTTTTAATGAAAAATGGTTATGCTCAAAACACAAGACACATCACAGTCTGTGAGAAGTTCATTCCGATCTTTTCCTCCAGATTTATTCCATCTTCTACTAATACATATTAAGTCTGGAAGCTATCCTAGTATTTTTTAGCACATTCTAAAAATCTCACCTGTCTTATAAATTGTATATTGAAGTGTCATCTCTTATAGTCAGGAAGTAAGCTGCAATTCTTAATCTTCTTAAACTGTGTATTTGTCTATATTTTTAATCTCACAGAATCACCCATCCAACTTTCTTCTTTTCTCCACAGACAACTTTCAGTTCCTTTTTTATCTATCATTTGTCTGCAGCAAAACCTTCATAGTGCCTGGTAAAACAAGAGACCTAACTGTCTCCTACTTAATGTATTACATGAACGTTCACAGACAAGAAGTGCTTTAGATGTTTGAATGCTCCTTAGATCAAAAACAGTTTGTGAAGAAGGCCAAGGCAGAAATATCTGTTCAAGCAAAGAAAGTGTTTGAGGATTTGTTGCTTTAGTCAATTTATTGGTGATTTGCTTATTTATATACTCGTTCCTGAGAACCTGAGTTGCAAAACCATCCTTGAAGTCGCGTGCAGACATTACTTCTACTGAGCTCATCTGAAGTCCTTTGTGGATCCATACCCTTCCTGACCACCACACAGTGGTGCAGAAAGGTATTGCTGGGATCCATGGGGAAGGTTTTAGTCAAATGCATCACCTGGTGGGCTGGTACAGTCACTTAACTTATACAAAAGCTTTGGCAAAAGCAGATGGCCATGAGTTTCTGTGATCACTACCAACACAGGAAACCCTCTAAAGCACCTGAGGGATGGAGGCCATTGGGAAATCTACCAAACCAACAGCTTTTCTGCAACAACAGTGGATGCCTTTCAAGTCTGTGGGCTGAAGCCTGTGCTTGATTTTAGCCAGTGCTGGTTTATTCCTTCCTCACTTCCATCAAAGCCAGAATGCAGCCAGAAGGCATAATTTATCTTTCTGTGTTAAACAACATGTGGAACAACAATGACCTTCTGAAGTAAAGGAGAGTTTAGCTAGAGCAAATCTTGTATTTGAAGCACTGGCTGACACTTGGGAGACCTGGATTGCATTAGCTGCCTTCACTCCTGAAGCCTGAGCATCTTTAAAGAAGCCCCTTACTTGGTGTTCAACTGCAAAATGCAAAAGACCATTCCTGTGCAATCCTGCCTTCTCCAGCATTAAAGGCAGGTTATCTTCACCCATGAACCCATGCCAGGAGTATGGAGAGGTGGCCAGAAGGAGAGATAGCCAGTCTCCTCAAGCTGGGTTCATGCCATTGTTGTAACACTTAATCCTGAGCAGCAAGAGCTCAATGAGATCATACGCAAAAATTACTTCAGATTATTATTAGAAATTTTATGTCATGCAAATGATGGATGGACAAAGAGCAGTAGCAGCAGCAGAGGACAAGTGGGCCAGTAGCATTGTAGCAACCATAAAGGACTGTTTAAGAGGAGGTGGGGACACACAGACGAGGCCAAAATGAGATGTTTCCCTACATGAGACTCTTCCCTGAAGAATGGTCAATTTATATCAGCAGTGGTTGAAATAGAAATTGAGAGGTTTTCTTTTGCTATCACAGAAGTATACAGTGGTAAAAGGCAGATGTAATTACGAATTAAGAGATGAGGCATCACTTTCCCTTAAAACCAGGAAAAAACTAAGTTTAATCAAATTGCACCTTTCTTTGCATAAAGTGAAATTTTTCCACTGTGGTTTTCTTCTGTTTAACTTTATCTTGTTTTACACCCTGATTATTTTTATAAAAGCTTTTCTCTGCCTGTCTATCTGTTGTTATTCTTGCTAGCTAGCTTCCAAACCAAAATGAAAATAAAAAGTTACATGGGGACAGAAAACATGGTGCAGAGAATAAATCACAGGACAAAGACACGTCGGAAATATGTCAAGGGAAATATATCCTTCAAAAACTGGGAGAATTCTCCAGCCTCTGAAATAGTTAAATTCTTACTCATAAAAAATTTCAGCTGAAAACTGGTGTAGTTGAGCCAGTTTCTGCAGAGAGGTATAAAGTTGTCGGTAAAAAGCAGATAAGATAGTTGGAAAGTAACCAAGACCATGTGAAATGTGCTCAAGAGGCCCCAGGGATCTCAGCTGTTTAGAAGTATGTATTAGATGTCTGAGTTATCAAAAGGAGTATTGGGTTAGGGTTTTGGAAGAGCTGTTGTCCAGCTGATGTGCTCTGAGAACAGGAAACAGGAAGGATGCTGTTCCAGGGCTCTTGTCATGAAGAATGCTGCATTTAACTCTGCATTAAAGTCACGGGGAAAAAATCATCAAATGAAAAAAAAAACAAAAACAAAAACACCAACCCAACAACAACCAAAAAACCAACAAAACTACCACAACTAAAAAATAAAAAAACCCACACCATAACGTTGACTTGTGGATTTGAAGAACGATGATGCCAGACAAGCTCATTTCTATTTAGACATATTTGCAAATACTGTGCCTGTTAGCTCGAGATCACCATGAGTTCTGGTCCTGCAGGGCCACTTGTGAACAGGGATAAATGCAGCAGACCCACAGTGCCTTGCATAGCACTGTGAAAAATCCTTACCTTACAATTCTCCTGTGCATGTGTGGCTTAGATATAAATAGTCACGCATCTTGGAAAAAGGCAGAGAGATCATGTACTAAAGGGCACAATGGCAAAAAAGCAGAAGTAGGTGACAGAGGGAGGAGTCTGACAGCAAAAAACAAGTCTCAGTACTTGATTCCATGATTATCTGTAAATACCTGCACATACACTTCTTTCGTAGGATATACGCTGCTACTGTGCTGGCAGAGGAATACTGAACATCATAGGCACCAAATAGAGAATGCAATGTATTGTCAAGCTTCTTACTGGGATTTTACTATGTGCCTTTGTTTTAGAGATAGTAAAGGAGGAACAATCAGAAAGGTCCAGATTACAAAGACAGCATGCTGCAGATTGTCCTAAAAAGCCCCTACATAACTAGAAAAATAATTGCCAGTAGACTATATCTGGCCGAAGTCCATCTGGCTGCACGCTTGCCAAGTCTGCAGAGAAGGCTTCTATTTTAGTTGAACCACTACAGTTGGGGATGCTTTCCCGATAAACACAAATCTAAACAATCTGTTTTAAGATGTGATTAAAGGAGAATAAGAGCAAAGTACTGCACTTAGGCAGGGATGTCAGCTGCCCAAACATGAAATGGGCAATGATTGGGCAACTGTCCTCCAGAGTCTGGAAATGGATATAAATCAGTTGTGAGCAACACTTGTGCCAGGAAAAAAGAAATCTTCACCCTAAGACATCTACGTGGGACTGTTCTCTGCAAAGCACACCAAGCAATCGTCATTTCATTATAGTTAATACTAAAACAACCTGAGCTGGAGGCTATATACATTTAGTACTTAAGGAAAGATGAGAAGCAGAAGCTTTAGAGGCCAGAAAAGCAAAAGCAATGAGGACAGCTTGGAAGAAAACTATTTTTGTCTAGTCTGAGGAGTTGGAAAGGCATAAAATCTCACTACAAAGAGAAAGAGAAGAAACTCATCTCTGTGGTCATGGTGGGAGAACAGGGAACAATGAAGGAAGGGTGGCTGAGGAGGTTGCACAGCAAGGGAGAGGTGTGTTTCTGTCTCTGGGATTTGTTGCACAAAACCTGTCAGCAGTGGATTAGCTGTAGCGGGAGATGCTTTGGACTCCTTGAGGTCCCTGCCAGCCCTCTTTCCATGTGCGTTTCTCTGCATATGGGAGGATACAACAGCCGGATGGGAGGTTTGGTTTAGCAGGTACAGTTACACCATCACTGTCTCTGGTGTCACCTTTTTTTGTTTCATCTCCATTGTGGTGGGAAGTGCTGAATGATTAACGTATTGCCTTGGCTAGATTGTGGCATGCACTGTGACCATATTTAGTCAAAATTCCAAACAAGCAATCACTTCTGATAGTAATAGTGAGTACATACTGACCTAGTAAGATTTAACCAATAGCAATATGTTAATTATTAAAATCAATTATGTCATTCAGATGGATATATCTTTTCAACACTGCCTGTGAAAAGCCTGATGTAACACAGGCATCTGGGCCTGAAAATCAGTTTGTATTCTAGCAATAAGCACAGAGAGAGCTGAGTCAGTTCATCGTTGTGTGTACAGAGGACAGAGCAAAGAGAAAACCCATGCAAAGCTAGAGGGCCCGTTTTCACTCAGTGCTACTGCAGGTCTGGACAGACACTCCCCCGCTGCCTACACATCCCCACTAACTAAAAGTGAAAGATGAACACATTTATTTATTTACCTGCACACTGGTTTTGGAGCTGGCCCAGCTCCCGAGGGATTGCACTCCTGGAAGATGTAGTTACACAGCAGAGACTCAGCAGCTGGTTGGCAGAATGAACTCACCATTTTCAGTTCAGTCCAGGCAGTGTGCACAAGGAGCTCTTGGGTCTCCTCTGGGTCAGCATAGGAGGAGTTGAAGAAAACAAGAGCATTCTTCGCCAAGATAGTGCTACACACCTCACCTCTGTACGTGCTGCAGTAGCCTGCATCACCCTTGTATAGCTTGCTGTTGAGGACAAGAGCATACACACAGAGTAAGTTCACAGTCCTAAACACCTGCAGGAGCAAGACACCTAAGCTCCTTTTGTGCGTAAAGTGGCATCTCTAAGGCTAACGGAGGGCAAAGGAGAAGGTAGATGGTTATAACCACGAAAATTAGCTAATATCATCCAAAAATGAAACTTCTGCAAGGCACTTCCTTGCAGAGGAAATTTCCAGGCACTGCAGCTCTGGCTGAGGGTTGCTAACACTGCAAGTGGGCAAAAAGACTGAGTGATCCTGCACAACCACGACCTAGAATGGCCCCTCTCCCTGCTCCCATGACCTAAAGGGAAGACATTTCACTTTCCTGCTTCCCTGCAGTAGAGAACAGCCATGCTGCTTGCTGCACACCTGTGATGTCAGGATTCTTTGCTCTTCTGACTAGCAGCAGTATAATGTTGGATGGACTCAATGAGCAGATGCCAGGTGAGTCTCATCCAACATTTGCCATGAAATTCTTCACAAGATCAGACCAGCCTAGCTCCTGCGTGCCCTTTTTCAGGTCCTGCACTCCTCCTGACCTTGCTTCTCTTCCACACATGTTTAGATGGGAGACACAGGGAGGAGAAAGGTACAAGCCTCTGCAGTTCTCTTTCTGGTGCTTCACCCTCTCCTCTCTTCGTCATATCTCCCACTTTGCAAATCCCTGCCATGAAGCATGGGTCCAGAGCTATACCAGAGCCATAAAAAGCACAGCAGGGTGAGCTCCTTCATGGGCCATTTATTTCTCTTTCCTGTGTTTTTCACAGGAGACGGCTGTCATCCCTCCCTCCCTCCTTCCTCACAGCCATCAAAAGGAAGCAGCAGGGTGAGGGCACGCACAGGTCAGTCAAGCTCCCAGCAGCTCCCATAGTCGCTCCACGGCACCAGGGTCTGCCAGTTAGCATGCGCTCTCCGCTCACACAGCCCATGGGATGCAGTGCCCTCGGTGTCAGAAAGCTGGGGAAATAGCCTCCTCTGTGTGCAGGGGACAGCTGAACCAGGGAGGGAGAAGGGCTGAGTGCAGCTGTCCCCACCGCTCATTTGGTCAGTGTAACTGGGGTCAGGGAGTTCAATTCACAACATGCCAACCATTCGGAGTAGCCAGCAGAGCTATTTGTATCTTTGGCTTTTATTTCTTTCCCCGGTCCAAATAATTGCCCATTGTCATCCCCAGGGGTTCTTGCTGTTTCTCTTCAGAAAGCTAGATGTACATGGACAAAGGATTACATAGCATAAGCAGATTCCTACTTTTCAGATGGCACTCTCTTCAGATGACACTCTCTGGCCCTGGTTTAGCTGCACTACACTGGGCTACGTGTAATTTTTTAAATCTTTTTTTTTTTTCCTGTATGTTACTTGGCTAAAAAAATACAGGAAAGCACCAATTCCTAGAGGTAGTACCAAAATGGCAGTGAAGCTGTGACACACTGCATCATTCCAGGTTCCATGGACATCCCCTTCACATGACACCGGCACCCCTCAGCATCCTGCGCTAGCCCCACACTTTGGCACAAAGCAGGTTTCCCCACAGCACTGCCCACAGCACACTGCTAGAGCTGTTCTTGGCATGGCAGGGGTCACGTTATTCACATTTTTCTGATGATGCCTGTTGTGCTTAATCAGAAAATCACGTCCTTCCTGTGTCCCAAAAGGCAAAAGAGGGCACATGTGCATGAGGCATTGACTTCTGTGGCCTGCAGAAACAGGCTTGCAAGAGCCACCAGTGCTAATATTGTGTTTCCTTTCATTTTTTAAACCTACAGGGAGACATAGACTAGGCTGCGATGGAGATGCAGCAACGTGTTTCTCACAACATCTTGTCACAGAAAGGGAATTTCGTGCAGCAAATGTTGAGAACAACTGCAGGACAGAAGGGCTGAGCATTTATCGCTGTTCCCACGCCTGTCACACCTACACACGTGCAGGTGTTAAAGCATAAGTCTGCCATCATCAGGTGGCCAGTAAATCACTTACAAACTTCCTGAATCAATCTTGCAGCTCCCTGTGAGGAAGGCAAGGGCCTTTGCAGGGAGTCTGTGTCAGCAGAGTGGCAAAGCCATTTGCTCAGACTTTCTCAGGCTCTGCTCTTTTCTCTGAGAGTCAGCAGCTCCCAGCCATCCTCCCAGGGTAAATCTCTCATTTTCTTTGCAGACTGATCTGCCAGTGCAGCGTGTAGAAATACGTTAAGACTCTAAAAAGGGAGCCAAACTGTTCAATACTCAAAAAAATATTAAGCTAAAGTGCAGGTCTGATCACATCCAAGGGGCTTTACCCATCCATAACTCTGCTCAGAGCAAATACCTAAATTTCTCTCGCCCTAATCTAGTGATTACTGAACCAAAATACGTTTATTGACTGTATACAGACAGGAGTTTAAATTGCAGTTAAGCTTTTGCCTGTAAATTTATAGGGTCGGTGAAGTTGCAGGTATGTAACTGTGAAAAGAATTTATTCTAGAATATTCTGCACACTACCATATTTTAAATACCTTTACTGATGTGTGACACACTATTTGCTTGATACAGAAGCATCCTTATCTACCTAGGCCCAGTCTCCAATTACACCTTTATAAGGAAGTGTTCCTTTCAGATGAACCCCATTTGCATGCTTGGCATCCAGAAACCCACTCCCTTCTTTTAAGCCAAACTAACCAAATCCCCTTGGTTCATCATTCTCCTCCCTGGCCCAGAGAAAACTCCCTGACAGCCACAGAAAATCATTCTTACCTCCACTCTACCAAGAGGCACCAGATCCAGATATTGTGATGAGCCAGGAGAAAGAAGAAATGGAAAAGGCATCAGTGGCACATCATTTCCCCCTCTGAGATGTGAAAGTTAAGATTTGCTTGCCAGAAAATCTGTCTGAGACCTATAAGCTGTCTGAAAAACATGCAGCTACATTCTGTCCTTATTTTGCACCTTCTCATGGGGAGGAAGAGCTGGGCGACACTGGACACAGTACAGGGAAAGGGACTGAGGAGGAAGTGGATTGTTGACTGCAGTTCTTGCTGAGGTGGATCGTTGAAACCTAAAGCCATGCTTTTATCCTCATTCTTTGGGTCCTACATAACCAGCAGATAGCATCCTCTGTTTAAACCACTTACACACCCATTACTGCAGGCAGCAGCTGTAACAAGTGGGAGAAACTAGGGCTGGAGGAGCAGCACAGGCACGCGGTCATCCCACTGCTTGCAGTGCTGCATGGAGGAGGCACCAGGCATTGGTCAAGGACTGGGACACCTCTGGCTCAGGACTCTTGGGAGCTGGGATGAGGCCCAGGCAGGCTCCTGCTGAGGTCTAGGGGGCTGTTTGCCTCTGAGGGGAATGCTGAACACACACAGCCTGGAGGAAAGCAGTGCAGTTTCTCCCATCAGCCTAAAGCACCTGACTTCCCTACTGCATTTTCCACTTTGTTTTGTGGGGCAGAAGCTTGCCCAGTGTGGAAGCTGAGGCACAGAGAGAGCAAGACAAGTGCATGCCTGGTTAACAGCTGGACCAGGGATACCTCCTCATGTCTGGAGTCCTAGGTGATTCCTCCTTCTTTTGACTAACTCCCACCCCCCCTCACACTCCCCCACCACCACCACCTGTTCCAAGNTCCACCTTCCTCTTGGTGTAACAGATGCTGTGAGCTAGCTCAGATCATTGGTGTTTCTCCTCTTTGAATCATCTTTTCCACATCTGGGAGATGTCCCTAGGAGCAGAGATCACCCCAGACATGGCAGGGTACTGATGTGACAGCAACCTCACTGTTTTCTGGATGCAAACCCCTGAGAAGCCAAACTGCTCATGAAAGCTATTTTCACCTTGCTGTTAGGTGATACCAATGCTGGATCATGGCCATGACTTCCTCTGCGTGGATGAACTTACCAAGTGTGCTTCTGCGACATAAAGTACAAGACAGCATCAAACATTCAGGAAATGACAGCTGCGCCCATCTCCGAAGTGTAAGAATATATGAGGAAATAGCCTGGTTGGGGATGCACTTATGCTCAGAATTAGCTCCCTGCATACTATCAGCACTACAAGGCTTTTGCTTCTCTGTCAGAGCACTTGAGACCCCTTTCCTCTCCCAGACCAGGGAAGCTAGGACTGCAGTTGCAATGGTAAAAAGTTAATGGCCCCTTCTTTCCCAGCATACCTGAAACACTGATAGTTGCTGCAGCTTTTGCTGTTCCAAAAGTTTTGCTGTGCTTGTTCGTGGCAAGGCAAGTGAACAGGCCAGGTCGGGTGACATACACCTGCAGTCTGGAGTCAACCACTCTGTCCTTGACACTTTCCACTACAGACCCTGCAGAAACCTAAGAGAGCAAAAAGCCCAGTTCAGTGATATGTCCAACAAAGGCAAACAAATCAAGCTAAAAATCTTAGAGACTCACCTGCAAGCATTTAAATGGGCAAAGAAAGACGTAGCAAGCAGACAGAAGTGGCAAAGAGATAAAGCTGCTGACAGTGTTTTGGTGCTTTTGTAAAGGCTGACCACAGATAAAAGCAGATATTAGAGACCTGTCCTATTTCACACTTCAGCAATATCTTTTGCAATTAATTTTCAGTTCCAGATGGCTGTAGTCTCAGTTCTGCTCATCTAATTCAGCTGGCTAATTCCTTCAGGACCTGTTCTAGTATATTTTTTGTCTATTCATGATTTAGAAAGGAAGGACACGAGATGGCTTTGTGGACCCTGGCTATAGAGAGGGAGAAAAGAGAATAGTTTGAAAGTTGGTGATTCTGGATTAATATAACCAACGCCACACTTCCAAAGCAGTCATGAGCAAAGCAAGTCCTCTGGCTCTAACACTTTGGCAGATATCTGATAGAATTTCATATCTCACACTTGGAAATATAGAAGGCTGCCGATGGAGTTATTTTGGCCAGCACTTTTCCCAGGTCAGAAAATGCTCATGTAAATAAGCCTGGAGCCTGCTGGTTTTGGCCAGCAGCTTTCCTTCTCATAATGACATTCATTAAAGTAGGAGGACAAGACTCTACCTTGCAAAGGCAATAGTAAGAATAACATTGCCTTCTCTACGCTTCATGGGAAGCAACAAGTGCAATTCAAACAAGCCTGTGGATCCCACAGGTGCAACATTACCCTAAGGACAGTAAGAGTTGTCTCCCTGGATCCATCCTAGCAATGCACTCTACCTATGCATCTCTCTGAGAGGTCAGAGAGATCAATCTGACCACCTTGGAGGCTAGTAGAGATATGATTTCAATGGAATCTGTGTCTCTTCCCAAAGGTATTGACAGTGATAACAGAAAAAACAAGAAGGGATGCATCAGTGTTTTATCACGTCTTTAGTAAGGATCGGTTATCTCTGAAAAGACGATCCTGAAAATAATTTGCTTTGGCTCACTCAAGCTCAATTTGGAGTTGTGATGAGGGAATGAGCATAGGAGGAATTCACTAAATAGCCAGACCAACCGAGTTAGTGTATGTATCTCATCAGGGCTGGGTGGTATGCTGACTATTGTGCAAATGTAGCCACCAGGGATATATTTTGATCTTAAGCTGACATGTCAGTGTGTAGGTGGGTGGGAACTCAGGTGATATCACTACTTTTTCTCTTGTTACAGTGCTGATCAGATTTAATTTTAGATTTATTTTTTTCTCTCTAGAAACCATCTATCACTAAGATACTGCTGGGATGTTCCTGGTGGAAAAGAGGAATTTCTTTAAAGGCTCCACCCTGGATCCTCCCAGCATCCACCTGGAAGAGGTGGCCGCTCACCCTGAGCTGCTTCTGCTGATCCCATCCGCTCTCCCTTCTTATCCTTCAGGCCTTGCTCATACCATGTTCTGTTAAATACCCTCCGGCAGTGGTGAACTGTGCCTGCTAAGCACAGAGAGCCAGGATTGTTCCTCTCAGCGTGGGCCATGGTAGCTGCAAGCAGTACGAGCAGTACACAGTCACATGCATCATGGAAAATCACAGGTGAAAGTGTCAGGCAATTGTGCCTAGGACTTCCACACCAGCCAGCTGTTGTTTTCTCTACGTGAAACCTCTATCTATTCCCTTATGTTAGTTCATTCCCTTCCCTTTTTAAATACATTCTCTGAGATTTTGTTTCCAGTAGGTCTTTTTTTAGCCTTTAAAATGCCACCTCAGCTACCGCCAAAGCACAGACCTCTTCACATCTTCACACCTGGATCACTTATTTTTTGCAGCGTGGAAAACTACAGTTTAAGGTCCCTGATGTCCTGCAGTGTGTAGCTGGAGGAAAAGGAACTTTGTTTCTCTTTAGGTAGGCAAGGCAGCTGCTGCACAGAGGATTTTCCATCCTCCGCTTCAAAGGTAGTTCAGCAACCTCAGCAGACTCCCACTCTTTAAACCTCAGGACAATTACAGGTCAGTGTTAGGAGACCATAATGCTGCAGCCACATTGCATCTTCAAATGACTCACTACTGCTTGCTTGTGAGGCAGCCTTCAACCACACACACTCCAGTCCACTCGTTTCCTGGCCTGACTTTCCCAGAGATCAGTTCTCATTAATGTCTCCTTGCCATACTTAAAATGAGGCATTCTGGAGTGCCAGCCACCTGGGACTGGGCTTAGTCTTGCAGACAGGAATGGGGCAGAGTGGACATGACCAGTCACACAGTGGCCCCGGGCAGCTCTCTGTGGGACCGACACTGGTAGGAGCTTGGTAGGCGCTTCAGAAATACTCTGTCCTTGCCAAGGATCCCAGGTCCCCCAAAATGTTTCTGGCCCCGTGAGGAAGAAGTCTTGAATGAATGTCTGCAGTTGTCTTGAAACAGTTATCACCAGAAAATACTGAGAACCCAGAAGGCTCTGTGGAGGCTGATCTGATCTCTTTACTGTTCTCCCTAGTAACCTCAAGGAAATACAGAAAATTAGCCCTAATCAGACTGGAGGACACAGTAAGGTTTAGAGCAGATAAGGAAGGCAAGACGCCCTGCAGAGTAGTCCAGGCTCCTTAATAATGCATTTTATTATATGGAAAGAGGGGATATAGACCAGGATGGGCATAATCTCCTGAAGTAACAAACCTGAGCAAGGAAACTTATTGGTCCTATTGAACAAGCAAGTCCACAGAAGTGACCATGGCAAGCTGGTGACTAGAAGGACTTGGAGTTGACAGAGGATCAGAGAGAAGCAACAGAGGAAAATTGCCAACCTGCATGCAGCAGCTGCTGCACCAACCTCCACAGCTTCATGCACTGAGTCTCACATCTTTAAAAAAGCTGTTGAAAGACCACAGAGAGTACAAAACATGTCCACCATAATCATATGAAGTCTGGAGGAAACCCACAGCAGGCTCAAGCTGTAGAGCTGCTGTAACTGTGGTGCACTGCTCACTCAGAGAGAGGCAATATCAGGTGTCAAGTGGCTCTTCAGCTGAAGTGAAGACATCGCAATAGCCTACAGGCAGGCATGAAAGCCAGATTAATTCAAAGCAGGCACCTACTTCAAATGGTCAGAATAATTAGATCATGGAACAATTTCTGGTGAGAAGCAGCGGATTTGCATCCCTTGGTGCCTGCCACTGAAGAGAGAGTGCCTTTCTTGAGGATGTGCTTCTAGCCAGGAATAAATTGGTGACATACTTCAGTGCGTCACCCAGGTCAGGTTAGAAAATTTCAGATCTACTCATCTTCAGATATGTTGTGCATATATGCTGTTCCATAGGTATGTGGCCTCAAGACAGTTTGCTCTACCTAACTACCCCAGTTTATGTTACTTTGTCAAGTAAGAAATTTTGCCATGTTATTGTTACCACATTAGGAGAAAGAAGAGGAAAGGTGGCTGAAGCAATGTTTAAACCCACGGTGAAGTCCTAGAAACCCTGGCTCAGAGGAAGGCTGTAAGCATCTAAAGCATCTTTCATATCAGACTTTCCAGACCCTAACAGATTATCTTATGCAACAAAGTGGAGAAGGGGAAGAGTGTTTTGCAGAGGAGAAACCTGCTGCAGGGATGTGAGGTGGCCTTGATTGTACAGCAAGGTGCTAAGGCAGGAATAGAAACCACAAGCACTGTCTCCCAGCCATGCATTTTAATCCCTCTGTTGTGCTTCCAGATGCTCTCAGCCCTCTGGGTCGAAAAGTATGAAAAAAAGACACTTACGGCTTTCCCATTTTCCAGCCAAGTGATGGTGGGGACTGGAAGGCCAGTCGCCGTGCACCGCAATGTCACCACAGACCCAAAGGTGATATTTTGGGATTCAGGAGCCTTCAGGATTCTGGCAAAAACTGCAGGAGAAGACAAAGGTGCTAGTTAAATGGCAATGGAAAGCTGAGGCTGTGCTGGCATAGTGATGCTTCCTCTCCAGTAGGTTTTGAAATAAGCCACGGGCCCATCAACAAAAGCAGAGCATAACATGAGCTCCCCTGTGGATGACAGTCTTGGGAGAGGGAAGAGGAGGATAAAGTGATCATCATGGTTATATTCTGCAGCTAACAGACTGAAATTTTACCTCTGGAAATTTTTGTATTAACTGGGATCTTTCAGAGAAGATAATGTGTGAAAAAACAAGTGAAAACTCATTGGTACTGTGCAGATGGGACAGCTACAACAAATACAGAGCAGGCTACCACTCTGCCCTGCCAAGGGCAATCTCACGAGAATCTTGTTCAAAACTATGAAGAGGGACCACCAGTGCAATCATAAATTGTGAAGGTGTCCTGGGTTTGGCTAGGATAGGGTTAACTTTCACCAGGAGCTGGTAGCTGGTAGCTGGTAGAAGGCCACAGCTAGGACAGACAACCAAACCAGCCAATGGGATATTTCATACCATACTGACATCATGCCCCTGTATAAAGGTGGGGGCTGGACGGGGCAAATCTTGGGCTCAACCTTGGTGCGAAGCTAGTCCAGTCTGTGAGGCTTATATCACTTGCTTTGTATATTGTTTCATTACTATTGTTATTATTGTTGTGGCTTCTCCTTTTACATTACTCTATGGAATTCTCCTTATCTCAACCCATAGAGTTTTGCCTTCTTTTCTCCCTATTTTCCTTCCTAATCCACCAGGGGTACTGGGTGTGAGTGAGCAGCCATGTGGTGCTCAGCTGTTGACTGGGTCTAAACCATGACAGAAGGTTAAGGGTTAGATAAGCTCCTCGGTGTCATCACAGTGGTTAGGATTTACCATGGAGAACTGCAAACTGTGTCATTTTCCGTGACACAACAACCTGCCCTAAGGGGAGAGAAACCAGCATCGGGTGATGGGGGAATGGCTAGCATAGAGTTTGGGAGGATGAGATTGCAGGGAAAGAGTAGGTTTTTTGTGTGACTTTTCACCTCTACTGACCTTGCTTCTTTTGCAGCAATATGGTTACTATGCAGTTTGAAGATAAGCAAGGTGTCATCCTGCCCCAAGAATTCATCATTCTTTGGTGAAAAGAACAGAAGTATTTTTGCTGAAAACTTATTTTGATCCAGAAGCAGAACTCTGATGGCCTTCACAAGTTGTATTTCAGCTGCTTCACTTGGACCACATAGAGGAAAGCAGAGAGACATTTCCCACGTGGAACATTTGAGTTTTGTTCCAAAATTTTTAACGGAGATGCCTGAATGTCTGTGCAGAAGCAGGCTGAATAGTTCTGTATCATTCCTTGCTCCAGTTTCTCATGCTTGGTGAATAACACTTGTTCTCTACCTTCTGGGCTGCACAGCAATGATTGAAAGTCTCCATCAGAAATTTTAGTAAGTAGGGAAGTTTCTCTTGAAATTCTTAGGTAAGCCTGGTAAGTTGTTTGCCACTTTTGCTATCTGTATGGTTCTCCTTACCACTGTATCTGATCATGTCACAATCTTCTGTAACTGTTTGCCCAACGTACCTCTTGGCACTGGCTACCGGTTCTTCCTAGATGGAGACCTCCAATGCAGAACAATTAGGAGACCAAAGAGGGTCCCTTCAGAAAGTGACTGTCCCCACCATTTGGGATGGGAAGGCTTTATCTGCAAAATTTCAGTTGGAAAAAGACAAGTATATGCTTTCCACATAGTCCTTCCACGCAGTCCTGGCCTAGGAACAGGCTGAGATTTGTGTTAACAAAAAGCCTAAAACCAGTCTTCGCTCCTGCATAGGCAACACTAGGAGTACATTTCAGTGTAGAAACTCTTTTGTCTTAGGAGCACAGCCATTCAAAAGGCTCCTGGGCCAGGTTTTTTAGGAAGATTAAGTTTCATGTCAGTGAAGTGAAAAGGATGGGAGGATACGTATTATATTCATCTGCTTAACTTCTCTGCGGTCTCCAAGAAATCCCTCGGTCAATGCTTGTTGCCACTTGCTTAAAGGCAAAGCTGAGCAGCATCAGGGCTGCTGCATCTCTCCTGCCCCTCAGCAAGGCAGCAGGTATGAAGCTCCACCACTAATGAGGAAAGCTGCAGTCACTAGCCAGGGACTTTCCTGGCAAATAATAAGCAAAATGAAACCTTTGCCTGAAGTTTCACTTCAGACCATTAACACCAGATGGTTACAAATTCAGCCCCAAGTGCCCCTGGGCCAAGCTCATAATTACTTTTATACTTCATTTGGAAAACTACTAAACTTTTTAGCCTGTCTCCTGGCAGCAGTTATGTGCATATGGCTCCTACTGAAGCCAGCTACCAAAGCCAGAATACGGCCCTCAGGGCTGTTGTTGGTTTCTCAGTGAGCTGCTGAGACCCTGCCTACCTGATGACTCTGCTGGTTGAATCCTGCCCAGCTTAATTAATAGCAAAGTGACAAACGAGCAGCACCCCATTAACCAGTGCCAGACAGATGTGTATGCCTTCCTCTGCCACTCTCTCAAACTCTGTGAGGATCTTTCATCTAGGAGTGAAAAGGCATGCTTTGAAAGTAACGGTAGCTGCAGAAGCAAGGAGCAAAGCCAGAGTGAGCGTGGTGGCTGGTCCAGCTCCTGCACAGCTCCCGCGGGGAAGCCAGACACCTGCATCCCACTCCCCACAGTCCTCCTGACAGCACTGAGTGCAGCAACTGCTTTAGTAGCCCAGAACACTGCTGGTGTGAGTGCTCGTCCACAAGCACAGAGAAGACAAAGAGTCAGGCCATTCAAGCTTAAAACACCAAATATAGGAATAAAAATATCTGGCAACAGCTGCTAAGCATTCACACCTTCCATGTGGAAAGTACTGCAGGTGTATTGCCTAGCACAGGGAGGGATTACTAAATAAAAGTAGGCCTATAAGGAAATAATCTGATTTCCTAAGTGTGGAGGAATGGAAGCTTCTACTACTCCCAGTGCCATCATGTGCATTTCCAGGCCTTTCAAAATTGAAGTTACAGATTCAGTGTTGTAATATTTCAAGTGCTTACATTAGCATGTTTCTAAAAAGCATTTTACTTCAAGTTTAGCTATAAGTGCTTAAATACTTAGCTCTAGATACGGTGAACGGAATAACCTGAAGGGTTTTTACATTATTTTATTATTGAGTGAGAAATTCCCTGGGACAAGGGCTGACCTTGTCCAGGTTCTGACAGGCTTTGGAGCGCTGCTGACTGGCACGCCTAGAGTCACATTTTCCAAAGGGCTCTGCATTGCTTTAAAGAAAGCATTAAAGAAAATAGCATCAGCTATTCCTCAGGCCCATCATCTATGGATGGATGATCAACACACTGCCATTGTCAATAGACTCAGGTACAGAAGAAAAGCCAAGACATGTCATGTGAAAGCAGCCAGTGTCACCTTCTACCAGAGCAAAGTGGAGCAAGGCTACCAGGATGAGCTCAAGGTCCATTTTGGCAACCACAGTTGCAAGGAAATCTGTCTTGTAGCTAAATGGAGGAACCCAGCCCTCAAAACTATGACTTTCTCTTCACCCACCATACTACATGGCAAAGGCAACAAAGAAATGAAAACTCTAATGGTACCAACCTAAGCAACCGGCAGGAATAGGAAGGAACAGGAAATGACAGTAAATGTTGTAAAATTCACATTATTTGGTGGGCTCAGAACGGCGCTTTGGTTTCATTTTGCCTCAGAATGAAAATTCCCACCAATTAGATGATTTTTAGCAACTCCATTATTTGCCTTCTTTTCACAGGTCCTCCTGAAAGTGGGTTTTAACAGGACCTTTGCCTATTTAGCTATATCGCCACAAGGTTAACAAGACTTACAGACTCTCAGCACAGGATTTACCCAAAGGAATGCCAAAAACCAGTTAGGGAAGGCAGGCGAAGAAGGCTTCATTTATTTATTTATTTAAGTCAAAAATGAAACAGAGGAGCTGGAAATGAAATCCAGCTAACTAAAAGCCAAGCCAGCATGTTAAGTTACACTCCCAAGTCCCCTAATAAATGTCCTTTGTTTTACAGCCTTGCTAAATGATTTGCTGTGTACTGCAGGGCTTGCTAGGAGGTATCTGTACCATGGCCAGCTGCTCTCGTTTCTGAGAATTAGGTAATATCATCCAGTCCAAACAGTAGGGCTTCAATTCAGTCACAAAATCTTTATACTATAAAAAGATTAAAGCAAGTCCATTTCCAGCCCCCAGTTTGAACAGCTAACTCTTTCCAGGTGACTTTGTTTTCCCATCGCCTTTGACTGAGCTGTGTTTCATTTCCAGGGTCTGGGGCCTGATCCTGCACTCCTGGCAGATATCTGCCCCCTGATTGGGTAAGCCCTAGTTTTAGCTAAAGCAGGCTAGATTGGACCAGTCACATCCAAACAGCAGCAGCCTGGGTGGTCTGGGGCCATGCTGCTGCTTTCAGGAAAGAGCAGAGTAATGCCCAGAGCTCATAGGAAACCCTCATGTGTGCAGCCCCACTGCAGGAAGATGCCCCTTTTAGCTGGGGTTTCATAAGTCTTAATGCTAATTTTAACAGACCAGGCCCAGTGAAGTGCTAGTTTCAGGGTGGTGGGTGGGTTATTTTTCCCCAGATCTTCCACAGGCTTTACTGAACCTCAGCTTTCAGAGGACAGGAGCAACAATTGACAACACATATGAATTAACCCAGCCTGTCAACATTCACGTATGTTCACATCCAAGAGTTTGTTGCTAGTCCTGGCATATGGTAAAGCATACCTGATAGTCCAAGCCAAGATAAGGTCATCAAGAGCTAAACTTGTGTTAGCAACTGCCCAGCAACAGTGTGTGTGTGCTCCCTTCCCACGCCAGTCTGAGCCTAGCCTAGTGTGTAAATAATGCCAGATCTGAGATCTCAACATGCTCTACTTTGCCCCGTTGTTTTGCTTTTATCATGAAAAATGGCCTTCTGGATGATTACAACCAGATCTCACACCAAATATTTTTTTCAGCTAGCTGTAAAACATGGTAGGTAAACACCACTCCTATGTGCAAAAGTTGTTTTCCTTTGATACAGTTAGTGCCGCATTAAGAACAAATGCATCTACATTGCTGGGGGAAGTGGTAGGCTACACATTGCCTCGGAAACTTCCTTGATATAAATACCCTGGCATAGTCTTTGCTCTGCATACTATTCATGTGTAAGCACTTAGAAGCTAAACTGCAAGCATTTTTTTGTTCCCATAACTCTTTCATACCTGAAGTGTGACAGATTGAAATTACTTCTTCTCCACAGAGGGAGTTCTCCGGGCTTGCAGTTTGCTTACTAATCCATGAAAAATCATTTATGCTTGCCACCTATATGCTCTGAAGAATCATAACTTGCGCCAATGTGTTTGTAGTCTTTTGCCAGCGAGAAGTGTGGTCATCCAAGTCCACATTCACATTCATTCATCTTGCATCCATTCATTCTTCCTGACAAACCTTAACGAGTGAGTCAAGGAGAAGTAACAAGTAGAGGGGCTACCATTTCCTTCCCACTGGTAAGAGGTGAGGGGAGATCTGACAAATACATTTAGAAACACATAGAGAGCCACAGCATTTGTGTTTTCTGACATTTCAAATTAATCCGTGTAAAATCCCAACAATTCTTGAAATACCAGGGCTGAGAATAGGCCACACATCATGCTCGTGTATCAGCAGTCACAGACACAGGCACGCCAAGCTGTGTGCAGCAGCTAATCACATGCCAAGAGCCAGAGCTGAACAAGTGAGGCACAGTCTCCACAGCTGACATGACGGGACCAAATCCCAGCTTGGAGAACAAACAAATTCTTTAATAAGCATAATCAGCAACTCCTCTCACAGTGGCAGCAACAGGCCCTGTGCATGGCTCGACACATGCCTTCATATGGGAACGGCTCATATAGTACCTTCACCACTACTCAAGGTGTGCTGTCACCCCTCCAGCCACTTCCAAAACTGCTGGGTTAATAATTAATCCTGAGACAATTGCAAGGTCAGTTTCACTTTGATCTCTGAATATTTCTTACTAAAACTGCAATATTTATCTTTTTGCAAGCCTACCAAATAATCACAGGGAGTAAAATGACACAGGCAGAGCTGATAGGAGACACTTCCACTTATCTTGATTAAATTACTTACCTATTTTTATTTAATTCCCATCCAATCATGTTTATTACCTGAGAACCACTTGTATGCAGATTATTAAAGGAAAAAAAAAAAAAGTACAAATGCAGTAGGAAATGCACACAACCACTACATTACTTCTCAAGAAACAGCACTATCAGATGTGGGACCTGGAAGAGCAAGCTGCAGAAGTGCTGTAGGCAAGCAGTACTTCATCATCTGCCTGCCTCCAACCTGGTTACAGTGGTAGTCTGGGAGAAGTGGGAGAAGAACCCCCCAACACATTTAAAATATGAGCATTTTGTACAAAATCTCAAAATCCCCAAGCTCTTCTGCCTCCTGATATACAATTTGGACTTGTAATACTTCTAACACCTCATGCAGCACAGGCCAGACAACACAGCAATATATAGAGTCTCAGCCTGGAGCCTGAGACTGTGAGCTGGACGTCAAGGACAATTCAAGATCTGTGCAGAACGGAGATGGAGGAAAACACATCTCCATCCTCAAGCACATGCCTTCAGATTCTAAGCTCTGGTGTCTAATATCAAAGCAAGTTTTTCTTAGCAAGGCAATAGCTTTTCAAGGTAACTTATTCTAGGGTGAGCTCCAAGATTTATGGATGGTAGGACAATTTGCATCAGCAGAAGGAATCATATAATGCTAAATGCACTAGCCAGTACAGGAACTTCTCAGCTGTGAAAGACTTTGCATTGCATGTAGATATCTCTGGAATCCTAAAAGAAGACCCTGAAAGAATGCAAAGCTGTAATAACCAGGAGTATAATGTAAATAGATAGCTCATATCCTGTACAACTATATAAAACTCGTTCTGTACAAGTGTTCATTTCTATATACAGAGCAAACGCCAAATTCAAGGACAAGCGAGGATAATGTGTTCAGATTACTTCCCAAGGAAATGAATAAGGAAATTCTTTTCATATCAGTACTGGTCTTATATATGCATTTGGTTTCTTGGAAGGAAGGACTCCTTCCGTGCTCTCTACAGGATGGAGGCACACCATGCACCGTCTAACTCTTCCGCTACCCACTACTGCATGTGAAATTGGAAAAGAAGTTCCCAGTCTCCTGAGTCAAAGAGCAACTCATGCTCATTCCAGTTGTGTTCAGCAACCAGAGAGAAAGAGGAAGTATGCACAAGCAGACTGGCAATCTCAGTCATCCATGGCCATCCATGGCCATCCATCACAACTGCTGTTGAGGCTGTCGATCTGCCTGCCTGTACTGAAATCTCCACGGCTGCACACAAGTGTTCCTCTCTCCCACTCTTGGGAATGGAGCAGGCAATTATGGGAATCACTGGGATATCCAAAGCTGAGATAAGCCCTGCAGTATCCTGACATCTGGTCTCCACCAAGGGGTAGCAGCCATGCCATAAATTTAATTAGATGCCACGTGAAAAGTACTTCCTTCCATCTATTTTAAAGTGCTGCTAGCAGTAGCTTCTTTGGGGTGATAGCAAGCAGCCTGTTCCCTGCTCACCTTATCCACCATGCTTTTCAACACTGAAAACTTTGCTAGTTCTTCCTTTACAGAGAGATCCATCTTCATCTTCTATTCTCAACTCCTACTTTGAGATGTCCTTTTTGTAAGGGGCTGCCTACGGCTTCATTTCATTTCAGAGATCTGAGGGTACTGGTCCCACACAGAGCAGCACAACAGCAGACACTTTCTGTTCCATAGCACAGGCACACCCTCTCTAGAAATGTTTTTTGACACTTGGACTGGCATTGGTGCTAGAGGCAAAATCTAGAGTTGTACAGTTCGGAAAAGTCAGTTACAGCGAGAAATACGAATGGGGACTTTCACTTCCACCAAGGCTACCTGAATGAGAAAGATGGAGGATATTCTTGGAAGATAGAAGGCGTCAGGTTTGAAAAAATAGTATTGGACCACAAACAACTTACCAAAACTGGGCTTTTAAATAGATTTCATAGAATTTCCAGGTTGAGTTCAAAACGCTTCTTTCTGTATCTTCAGGCCCAGCTCTATCTTGGTTTCTCCTCGTGAAAAAGCAATCACTTCAGGATAGTTGTCATAGTTTGCTCTGGCCCTCTTTATCTGATAGCTATGGATATTCTCTCTCCCCTGCTCCCTCTGTGATTGTGCATGAAGCACATGCTTGCCAGTTACCCAGCACAGTTTACGTGTCAGAAGAGTTTCGTCCACAATATCTTTTTTTTTTTAAAACCACAATTCATGAAATTCATATATTTTTAAGTGCCTTTCCGAAGTCTTTGTTAGGGGAAAGGGTTTTTGCAAAAGGAAATAGCAGGCTCAAAGGCCCATTAAAAAATTGCTCATATATCCCTTGCAAGAAACCTCATGCACCCAGGAGGCCTGCTTTGCAGCTCCTTAATGTGGGAGGCCACCCCATGACAGTTGCTTGAAGGCAGCATGCACCTCGTGCCTGTGTCACAGCAGAGCAAGCCTCAGGAGTAAAATGAATAGCTCATGCTTGCTTGTTCATTTGCTGAAGGTCTGGGGCTGTTTTCTTTCTCCTGTGGCTTGCTCTGTTACCCTGTAATTAGGGTTATGGTCGTATCTGCAGAATCTGAGAACCTTGGGATGACTATGGTGAATGCAGTAGGTAGGAGGAGATTTAATGAGATATTCTGAGCTTTCAGTTACACCCACGCCACCCTGCTGAGGCCAGTCAATTACTTTGCTGTAATTACAGGCAAGCTCAGTACTATTTTCTTTCTCTGTAATGCTTCCTTCCCCCCAAACTCTTTGCACTTTTTTAACAGCAAACTGCAGTATTCATCATTTACAGCCATAGGACACTGCCTAAAGTTACATACACCAGCATCAACACAGACAGGAAAGGCAATCCTTTCCCAGGGTTTCTGTCTCTGTTCATAGCAGAGCTAAACGTTCTGCCTCAGCATCAGTATTATAATTTCCCAGACAAAATTTCATCCAGCACTTAAATGTAATACTGCAAATTTCCTCGTCAGTCTGCTGTTTGGCAATCCATTTCACCCAAAATGTCCTGCCTCATTAGATGGCACAGATAAAAGTTCAGATTTCATATAGATAGCTGATGTAAGAGCAATGTGGCAAGAATCAAGGTAACAGTGCTGACTGGCTGCTTTGGTGGTCTCTCGATATCTCCCTTTCCTATTTCATGTTGACACAAAACTATAGAAAATTTTCTGGATGGCGCATCTGAAGTCAGTTTTCATTTGAAATAGGGCCCATCTTTGGAATGTTGTCCATTTAAATTGATAGATTAGCTGGACTAAATAAATACTTTAATTCTTGTTACTTGAATTACGGTGTGACTTCCTTGTGTTTGATTTTTCTGTGATGCAAAATTGTCCCAAGATTACGTGAGAGGTCCACAAAACAGCAGAAGATGGCTAATGCTTTATACTTCATGGATATACTTTGTTAACTAAATAACCAAGGCACTACTTTCTACTGTCATCTAGTCTTCTGTCCCCTTAGTGCCTCCAAGAATGAGACAAAATGATTTTTAAAAAAAAATCAAAAAGCTAGATTGAATCTACCCACATCCTAACAGATCCTTCATCTGAAGGGATGATTCTCCAAGGAAAATCTTCCTATTTTTAAGGCTAAGGCTGTTGTTACAAGTGGCTTATAGGGGAACATTTTTGTGGCCTGTGGCAGGGTATTATTTTAGTAGCTAGTAATAAGCAATAAACTGTGGGCAGAAAAAAGACTTCTATCTACCAAGGTTGGAATGCAAAAGCAAACAATCTCAGGAAGAGTGTGAGGAGCTTCTACCCTTGTTTTGGTTTGCTTGCTTCATGTGCTGTCAAATAGTAGCACAAGAGGAAGTGAAGCAGCATCACTTCAACAGAGGGATGTATGAAATCTCCCAGATAAAGAAGGACCAGTAGCACTCAACCAATGCCCCATTCAGCCAACTTGAATCTGCAGAGAAGAATTTATCTGAAAATGTTATTAAATCCATGGAAAAAAAGTTAGTTTCTTGATGAACATGCTGGAACTTTCAGAACTTGTCCTAGCTTATTTGTTTGTTTGTTTCCTGACAGATCTATGATTGCTAATTTCTAGACATGCCTTTGTACAGCAATGACTTCAAAACTATACCTTATCGCACAATATACACCAAAGCTCCTGAATTCCACAACTCTCTGGTGCCACAGGCTGGAGATCAAGCTCAAGTTCACGTAAATCACAAAATGGAAGTGCATCTAACAATACACAACCAATAGGACCATCTAGGCAGTCTTTCCTTTTATATTACAGTCCATGTATTTATGACATTTCTTTCTTGTTCAGTATTAAAAATGCATCACTGGGCAACCTGGGAACATCAGAGGTATCACCGACTGAGTGCAACACCTAGAAAGGCACAACAGGAAGGTTGTTCTTCACCCTCAAGGAAAGAAAAACCTGTTTTTCAGGATTTCTGCATTCAATGTGTGCAAAGCTAAAAAGCCTTCCATGTACATTCTTCTGTTGGAATGGAAGGACATCTCTCATAAGAACATTCTACCTTCAGTTGTGTTAGTGTCTAATCTACCACAACCTTTGTACATTTTAATGGCAATAACCCCATTCATTTCCAAAAAAAATGCTCTTTCTATAGTTGAAGCTAAAAATTAGTCCAATAAAGAAATACATGGTTTATACATTCATGCCTCATCTATAAACAGCTGTTACTTCTAAACCGTAATCAATTCACATTCAATTTTTCCATTTCTTTTGTGACTTTTTTTGTTTTGGAGAATGAAAAACATACAGTACTGGAGCTTATTCTACCAGTTCATAAAGTGGCACCTTCATTCCCCCAAGGAGAGAAAGAAATGTTCTCCCAAACAGAGCAAAAAGCTCTCACAGAGCACAGAGTACAGAGCCCAAGTCAGGCAATCAAGCCTGTAAATCATCACAAGAGGTATTATTTTACTGCTGTTTTGGAATAGATGCAGGAATTCTTACTTCATGCAGGAATTGTATATAATTTGAATATTGGTTATAAGCACCACATCTGAAAAAGATAGCTGGAGATTAAAGCAAAATCATCCAGTGGAATTTATTTTGCACTTGAAAAAAAAAAATCCTACTGGGCATCTCCTCTCCATATCTGAGTGAGGAGCATGATCATAACAGGAATAGCCCCATGCCTTTTACCAGGCAAGAGGTTACATAAAGAGCTGTCCAATGCACAAAGGAAAAAACAGTACAATGTCTCAGTACTGCTGCCTGTCATGCAAACACTACAAATTCCAAATTTTCGGGCAAGGGCCAAAAACTGCGTTCTTGGCATAGCCTAAAAATCTATACCCTGCTTTCAGTTTTCAGTGACATCAATGTGAGTTTCTGTACTTCAGGACAACTCCCAACATTACTGAAGGCATTTGCTGCTCTCCTGTTTATTTCCAAAGGAATAGTCTTCAGGTAAAACTGGATGGAATATCTAGCAACATCTTGGCAATAAACTTTAGCCTGTGTGAACTACAGACCTGGTAAACAAGCAAATGTTTCTATTCTATCATAGTTTTGATTCTTGAATTCATCCAGGAACCTTCCAGCCACAGATTCACTTTGGGCATCAATATAGCAACCAACAGGAAATTCATATAAATCCTTTGGCAAGGTCCTGCTTCACTAAGTATATCAATGCTGTTCTTTGTTCCTTATCAAAATTGATAATGCAGCACTTAAACAGCTAGTTAATAAAATGCTTAAGAAAATGAATACAAAACTGCAGGTCAGAAATGTTGCCTACAGGAAAACAAACATTTCTTGTCAAACAGCCAAGATTATAAGATTGTTATTATAATTATAGTTGTTGTTCCTTTATCTCATGGCTACCTCCTGTAGCCATCTCTGGATGTATATGAGCAACAGAAAGTCATCCTTCCACTCTAATTTTAACAGAACCAGCAAACTGATCATTGCTCATTTATTTTGCTTTGTAGAGTGGTGTGGAGAAGGCTTGTTTCTGTCCATTGCACTTCTGTCTCATTACAGTACTTCTACGAGTCTTTTTTTCCATAAATCATGTGGGCTTTAACTAATTTGACAACAGAACTGAATGGGGAAAAGCAGACTCAGTATGCTCATTGTAAGGGATGGTGGTGGTGTTTTTGCAGAATGACTTAGCATTTTGTAGTTGAGGGGTGTATGGCTAAGTCCCTGCTGTAATGTTGTCAATGACAAGGGTGTGTTCTGAGTTGTCAATGATAAGGATGTATTCTGAGTAACTGCCATTGTGGTCAAGGATAAGAGTATATTGCTGGGGGTGGGCTGAACTGTTGTTAAGGATAAGCAGATATTAATCAGTAGTATTGTGATACTTACCATAAAAGGGAACAAGTAAAGAGGGATTTAGGAATTAAATCAGAGAGTAGAAGGGGTAAACAAAGGCAGGACTTCCTGCGAGCAGTTTAGGCACTTTGGATAGGCTGTAAACCTTATAGTATCTAACCAATGGGGAAACAAGGGAGGGACCTTGTGGACGGGAACAGGGAATAAAAAGGTGAATTTTGTATCCATCAGATGTGCCTACTACCTGGGACAGCTGCTCTTGCAAGAACGTTAAATAAATGTGCTTCACTGTAAGCCTGACCTAAGTCCTCTGTGAAGGATTCTTTCTCCGCTTCTCACACTCATGCAAATTCCACAGAGCTGGAAACCAACACACTGGTGGAGGACCACTGCATACTGACCCCACCACATGTTGGATAGAACCAATCTTACCCCTTTGAGATGGTCCTCTCAGAGCTAAACCAGAGGCATGTGTCATTTTATTGCTACAGGACACAGCAGGATGATAAAAATAATGTTCAACCCTCCTTCAGCAGTAGGGCTGTCTACCTTGTATGGTCGCTCACTTGAATCTCTCCCTGGTATCAAATCAAGGGGATGCCCCACACTCTACTTCTCCTGCTAACACCCTCCAGGTACCCTGGGCAACCTTTCAGTGAGGGCAGTGTTGTCTGTGGGTTCAGCATGGTTCCCAGTAAAGGTGCTGGCTGTTCCCACAGACCCAGCAGTCAGGTCCATTTTGGTTGTGTTTCCACCCCTAATGTATTATGCCTTTTAAAGAGACAATCTGTTTCACCATCAGGTCTTCAAACTTGTGTAGTTTGCCCAAAACTTGGAGAAAAACACAGTCAAAAATGACTGGGTTTTTTTCAACCCTTTTAATTAATATCATGACTCAGCTCTGGACATTAAAGTTCATTAACTAATTTGAGTTCAGTAGTTCATCACCTGAACTCTAGTGCCTGAAACATGCCCCAGGAGAGGAAGCAAGCTATGTTGGCTAGGGACTCATTCATACAGCAGGCAGAACCCAAAGAATCCTTATCTCCTTCCCCCCATTCACTAATGAAAATAAGGGACAAATGAAATATCAGTTTCACTAAGAGGCACCTCCATTGCTTTGTTTTTCTCGACAAGATCTACATCTGAGTATTCATCTAAAATTGTTCCTCAAATTATTTCAACTTTGCTTTAAAAGTATAAGGTTTTCAAAATATTAAAGCTTTGTTACTAAATTAATAAAAAGAGGCCAATATTACAAATGTTGAGAAAAGCTGACAAGGAACAAAGGAAAAATGTTTGGAAAATCAAAATAGTAACATTTTTCAAACTGTTTTACCTGGGACCACTGAAACCAGTCAAGCAGTAGAACTGTAAGGCACCTCAGTGGTGTGAACACTTGGGTCAAGATTATCATAAATTTGAATGAATGGATCCAGCATAGATAATTCTATGTATTTGAGACTTGATGTAGTTTCTGGAGCCAGATTCATCAAGTCATTTAAGTATGTGCCTGGCTATATGTGCATTAATGAGCCTGACTGCATGCAGGAGACAAAGGATCAATCTTTCAAGAAGTTAGACACCTCTGCTGTTTGAGCAATGCCTGAAACTAATTGAAGGACTGATGCTGAATGAGTTAAAATGAAGCTCACAACAGAAAATGAGAAATCTCTTTCAAAAATCAGCACCTGTATGAAAAATATTTGCGCTGTTCTTTGAATGGGAAATTACTTCAGGATTAAATATTCCTAGTTAACCAGCCATACTTAATCATGTTATTTTAGTATTAAGCTATACCATGCAGGGTGGTAAGTCCAGTGAGTGGTAGCATCAAGATTTAAAGAAAAAGTATTGCAGTAATATTACAGAGAAGCAAAATCCATAAATTATCATAAATTTTCTGAACATAGTGAATGCTCAAAGAAGACTGAAGGGTAATTTTACCACATCAAGTAATTTTAGATTATTATTTACTTAGAGTTGTTTTAAAGTGCTGATACTAAAGGGGTAGAAGAGATAGCTGGGGAGGGACATTAAAAATAAAAATAGGTGCACAAGAGGGATGCATGTGTATGT
Source organism: Baryphthengus martii (assembly GCA_013396935.1). NCBI lineage: Eukaryota > Metazoa > Chordata > Aves > Coraciiformes > Momotidae > Baryphthengus > Baryphthengus martii. The sequence continues at coordinate 79,236 of VWZK01008395.1, read as the reverse complement.
GTGCACCTGCATGCATCCACAGGTATGTGCATATGTACGTATACTAAATATCCATGAGAATTAATCTAAAACACTGGGAGGGGAAGGGATCTGCATACACAGCACACTGCAGTCAAGATTATAACACTGGGACTTCGGAAGCCAAAAAAGTAAAATAGACCTGTATCAGTCTAGTTTGGGTGGCAGCCTGAAATGAGGTATATTATATGGGCACCCTATCAGAGCAACCAAGGCAAGCCTGCAAAAAAGCGTTGCTTTGTTCACATATGAGTGGAACGTGAAGGGATAGTTTGCACGAAAGCACTGAGCTCCCATTGATTAATTAAGAACTAATCTTCCTTGTTTTGAAAAGAGCACACACGGGGTCTCCTTTGCAAGTGGAATACTTGTGGATTATTTTGCTGTTCCTCAAATTAACAGGTGGCTGCATAATTCTGGAGGCAGAGATAAGATAAGATATCAACTTTAGAAGCCCAAATTTTGGTGAAGTACCAGCCCACTTTTAGATTCCCTAACTGGCTCTGGTAGATCGATGGACTCAGTGATTGATTGGACTCTATGATCTTAAAGGTCTTTTCCAACCTAAATAATTCTATGATCCTAAAAAAATCCCACTGCCTGAGGCCCTTCAGCATGGAGGGGAGGGGGCGGAATGGAGTCCTTTTACAATTGTAAATATTCCAAGTATTTACCGTTCACAGTTAATTCTTAACAAGCTTTTGGCCACTGTGTGAATGATGGGACCAAACCAAAAGCCAAGATCCAAATCTGTTCACAGCTAGATCATTTCCACATGCCACAGTGTATAACACACAGTTCTGATGGGACTTTTCAAACACGAAACAAGCTGGCATCTTGGAAACCATGAGTCAGAAGGAAAAACATATTTGGGAATGCTTACTCGGAGAAATATCCCACCAGAGCCACAGCAGGTGTGAACAAGGACTCTCCCCCAATAGCCTCTTTCACCATCAGCCAGCAATGGGAGCAGATGTAGACAAACTTTCTCTGTTTCTTACTCTGCTTTACTTTTCTTCTGCCTTTTCAGTCACCCTCTAGGATGTTTTTGTCTACATCAATGCAATACTTCAGGTTAATTCAAGTTAACCAGCTATGCACAAGAAGCTGGAATATGGAGTTGAAGTCCAATGAAAAGGTTACTCACCTTCCACAACCACTGTTGCGGGTTTTGAGTAGGCTGTGCCCAAGCTGTTCTTGGCTACACATCGATATTGTCCTGCATCTTCTCTCTGAACGTTGTGAATCCTTAAATTCCCCGAATCGAGGACAGCAATGCGAGCACTTTCCTGCCAGAGGAAGGAGCAATCAAGGTAAGGGCTCTACACGCGGGTTGAATGCAAGCAGCATCAAACATCCACTTGCAAATTCGGTCTTACATGCATGAAAATTGTATTGTCCTATAACTGAAGGATTCAGGGCCAGCTCTTCCCGTTCAGCATTGTCATGGCATGCTCATCCATTCCTCTTTTTGCAGATCACTGAATTACAGCTTCAAAGAGCCTTGAATCTTAGCTAAGTAGCTCCATAGCTCTTATTTATGAGAACATTCACAAGTGCATTCAGCAGCATCTGGTCACACTTAGTAGTAATATGTATGTATGATATAAAATATAGACACACAGAGAATGGTTGGTTTATAGGCAGAGGTATTGCAGATGCAGACATTCATGACATGAGCCCTGGATTTCCAAATCCAAATGCTTCCTAGTAACTAGAATTTACAAATGCCAACGCTAGTATTTTATCAAAGTACCTTTAGCGAATAGCTAGCATTACTTACATTTCTTTCTCTACTTACCTTTACAACTGTCTCTCCTTTGATCCATGAAACAGAAGGTTTTGGATTCCCCATTGTAGTGCATGGAAGAACAGCCTTTAACCCTTCTATGATTTCCACATTTACAGGTGGTCGGGTTATTTTGGGACCTAAAATTTTTAAAGTCAAAAATTAAAGTTGAACAGAAACTGAGAGATACTAGAACAGGACAAGTTCAGAAATAACAGTAAAATCTCTGTTGTTTTTCTGTACATTACTGAAAGACAGAGCAGTCTTAGTAAGTCATGAGCTGCCTTGGAAAGAAAAAACTTTCTTAAGCACAGCATTCAGAGTTTTGGTTTATGTACGCAAAAACAGCTAACTTACATGGGTTATTTGTTTTCAGAAGTGGAGTTTGACAGTCATTTGAATTAGGCCCTGGGCTAATATCCAAATCCAGATAAGAGGATTTGAAATATTGTAGAATGTTTGCATTCCAAGTTTTGACATTCTTCACTGCATAAACAGTGTCTTGTGCATATGCTCAGATTTGGAGTGAATCAGTTTTGTAATAGTTTTAACCCAGGTTTGTCACTAGGTCAACAAGAAGGGCATGTAAACTCAGTTAATGTCCCTAATTGAAGGATTTATAACTGCTTGTAAAAAGGAGAAAGAATCCTTAAAAAAAAAAAAAAATCAAGTTACTTTAAAGTTAATAGGGGCCAAAATTAAATTAATTTTACTCAAAGAAAAACATATCTCAGCTTTGTCTAGAATGGGAGTAAAAAGGATCTTAATCTCATTGTTTTGGGAGGTCTAGTTTTACCTTCCTTGCACAATACCAAACCAGCAGGAAAATGACATTCAGAGAGCATCACTCCCTAGCCCCTACCTGCGAGTCGCTGCGGTGCTGGAGAGCCACAGAATTACCAGACCCAGAAGGTGGTGCTCTTTAGTGCAAATTCTTTCCTACAAACAGATACTTTAGCCAGGATATATATCTCAGATGCCTTTTGAAGTGTTTGTGTAAATAACTGCTGCCATCTGAGTTCAGCTTTACCAAGCTCAGCACATATATAGCTCTTTGCAAGAACCAGTTCTCTGCCTTCCATCTGGACTGATGACATTTACACTATAGTGCTCTAGACCTTTCAAGACTGCTGTTAAGAACATCTGAACAGCATTTGCTTGCTTTTGCCATCCTCAGGTATAAATCTCATTCTTGAAATCTCATGTTTAAAATTCACAAGGGATTTATGCAATATTGCTACAGCAGTCTAATCTATCAAACTGTGCTGCTTTTACAATGTACAAAGGGTGTTCTTCAAAGCATTGGTTTTTATCCTCTGCTACGCAAACTTTTCCTCTGATCCTAGTACAAGTGTGTGCTATTCAAAATGAATAATCACAACTTCTTTTAGTTAAGATATGATCCAAAATGCCATGTGTCTGTCTCAATGGACTGCACCCAGTCCCACAGGAATATGGGTCTCCTCTGAAGATGGAACCCCAGGGGCCATACCTGGGAGTCTTCTCAGGCTGTCAATTACACACTCACACGGTGTTAGGAAGAAGTTACATCCCCACTTACGCATTTTCACTTGGAGAGCCCCGCAGCTCTGTGCAGCCAATCCAACCCCATTATCTGCTGTGCAGCAGTATACCCCATCATCACTATCTTCCACGCTCAAAATGGTCAGGAGCTGCCCATTCCTCTGTATGCTGTACCGGGTGTCGAACAGCCTGCAGGGCACAGCAAAGATTGTTGAGGGGGGGGACACAGCTGGAGATGGGAGGGGGGAATTGCATTTGCACCTGCACACTAGGGACAGCAGTACAAACAGCTGTATGTTCTATATTTTATTTTCAATCTACAAAGGGAAGGCACTGAGAATGTTTAATTAAGCCTTAAAATTTGGTTTGGTCCTCATTAGAACATGCAGTTCCTGACTGACACCACCACGGTCACAATTCTTCCTCCATCCAGGTATTCGTAAAGTAAGTAGGTATCATGGTTGGGTTTCTGTCTGACAGCCATGAACACAAGTGATCTTGTCCAGATGAGTCGTGTTTTAGGTGTAACTGTTCCATGAAAGGGAAGGACTGTCTGTGTAGGAACTGGAACTAGATGAAGTGTTTTAAAGAAAACTTCTTCAGACTGAAACCTAAAAAGGGTTTTTTAACTAAAGAGATAACATTATGGAAAGATATTTACTATTGTGAAAATAAGGTGCAAAGCAAAAACCAATTATTTTTGCATCTGCATCCAGGAGTGGGTCTGTCTATTGTTTAGAACTATAGAACTGTTATTTGCGGGGGCGGGGGGTGATGGCGAGAGGGAGAACCGAAGACAACTAACAAGTAACTAAACATGCTGAAGAAACAAAGGCATCTAAAGATTAGAGGATACGAGGGTAGCTGTAGTTTAATGATAGCAGGCTTTAACCTGGAGTCTTAGAGAAGTCAAGAAAAGCCCTTAAATTGGAGTAACAAATGTACAGGATATTGTAACCAAGTCTGTGGAGCAAAGAATAATTGTGTATGTGAGCATGGGGTGTGCATGTGTGTCTGTGTGTGTACCTGTGCAAGAGCAAGAAGAGACAGAAAGAAAAGCGGTGTGAAAGTGGAGGGCTGATCTTTGATTTTCATTGCAAAACTGGAAAAGTATAGCAAAATTTCAGTGGAACAAGATTTTCATAACATTTCATAAATTCCTCCATATCTGATTTTCACACCTTCCTTGATGCTTTTTGGAAGCAGTTGCATGAAATTGGTCTTTGATTAGTCTTTGATGAACGATAGCAAAAAGTATCTGACCTGGAGATTGTCTCCCAAACTATTGCAAATACATGACACTTGTTCTAACTTTTCTTTTACTGTTACAATTCATACAGCAGTCACTGAGCAATCTGAATGTGTCATTTATAGTGTTACAGGAACGTATTTCCTCTCAACAGCCTTTCACCTTTCAGTCTTGTATCTCTCTTCTTTTTCACCCTGGGAAGAGTACAATGTACTCATCTGTCATTTAAAAGACATGCAGGCTCATTTCCCTTCTTTCCCTGAGGAAAGTTCACCCCAGGCAGCCCTGTCCTGGGAGATGGGGCAGGTAACCATTTCGCCCAGCACAGGGCACATGCTGGTCTACTTGCATAAATTTTGATGCTGAAAGGAAAGGCACTTCCAGAAGACTAGCGCTGACAACAGCCTCGTTTACAGGCTGTTTTGTTTTGAAGGTTAGCTTAGCTGTCTGTTTAGGGTGTGGGTACCTTGGCAAGAGAAGAAAATTTTATAAATAAAATAACCAATATTTATTGCTTGCAATAACTAGCCCCTTTGAAATCCGATACATACACATACAGAGGCACATAAATGTATTTCTATGATTTTTTTCAGAAAAAAAAGTCCACTGATTTGATAATTTTCCATCATGCAAATACTTTCATCTGTGTTCTTGGAAAATAACAGAAGTTTTGCAGCTTATCTGGTTTCCTGTCTTTAGTCTGAGCCTTTGTATCCAGCAGCACAGATAATTAGTGCAAATGCAGCTTTGGAAAAGTGAAATAGTTGCTGCTATAAATGTTGCTCCAGAAGCCCCAGTAAAGGAACAAAGCACCTGAACTCTCTGGCCTCAGCAGCTGGTTTTTTGATCAGTATTTTCCTTTTTGACCAATGTTGTGAAAAAGGCAGAGTGTCTCAGAACGAGTGGGATGGCTTTTAGAAAGCTGTATTTGGCTCCTGGAAGTGGGGATTGGGGTGAGAAATGATCTGGTTTTCTTCTGACCTTAGAACAAAGAGCGAAATTCTAGAGATCATGGGGAGAGAAAGACACGTAATCTCCATGGTCCTATGTGAATGGCTTCATCTCCCAGCTCTGATTTTCAGGCATGCTGTCACTGATGAGAAAGAAATTAGGAGAAACGCGACCTGATTTGGAAATAACATCGATTCAAACCTCTATCCTGCAACAAGGCCAAGGTCAGAGAGTTAGGTCTGAGGTTTTGCTGAGGTTCTCTTGCAGGCAATGAAAAAAAGATTTCTGAAGGCCAGTATGCATATGTGTAGCATTCTGCCTTTCTCCTATTCCAAAATGGTCTTTCTAGCAGTAAGACCTCCTTCTGACATTGACTTACTTGGAGTCTCCTGGGCCAATGGTTCAAGGGCTCTTTGGATGCTTGACCCCAACAGCTGGAAGCATGCTTCAGTGACCCTCTGCCTAATATGGACATTTGTGGGGAACAGGCCGTAAATGCGTTACATAGAGATTGTTCTGCAATTTTTCCCTACATAAGGAGTCAATAACAGCGATCTAGAATGAGAAACTGATGTGAAGCCGTGTGGCAGATGTAATATGATTTCAGAGTTGGAAGATTAGGTACAATTGACATTGGAAGAGCCTGTCTATAGCAACAGAGCTAAAGCAATGGTAGCCACTTTTATATCAGATTTCCAAGGCTGCCTTCTCTGGTGTCATTATGATGCCTAATGGTTAATGTCTGACAGTGAATAAGAACAGAAGCCAGTTTCCAACAGTCAGATCCAGAACTGGAAGCAAACAAGAATGGCATGACACGACCCCTTCCATGCAAAGCTTCCAAGCACATTGCAGACACTCAGACAAGTCTAGCAATGTTCCTTTTAAATATCATACAGCATCCTCCTCTTTTGTAAATGTATAAAACAAGGAACAAAGCAGATTGCATTGTCTGAAGCTCATTGTTTGCAGCAGAAAAAACTGCCTCCAGGCTCGAGTGTGTCAATTTGCAAGAGCATGTTCTAAGTACCCCTGTTACTCCCTAAAGAACATAGATTCCTATATAATTACAGCCACTCACCTTCTTCCATGCCACAGACCCATTCTAGTGTTTCCAGATATGTCAGTGTATGGCTGTTTTGTCCGGCGATGCTGTGAAGTGCTGAGGCTACTCCCTACCTGATGGGAATGCTGTTGCGGGTCCATGTAATCTCCGGCTCAGGGTATGACTCTACTACGCAGATGAACTTGGCAACATCCTCTACCAATGCATCCACAGTTTCCAGAGGAGTGCGGATCAAGGGAGCTGCACGAAGGAAGAGAAAATGAGAAAACCTCCCACTGCCTACTAGTGCCTCCCAGAGAGAGGCACAAAGCCTGTGATACACTCTTGGCAGAGGCAGCCATGTCACTGCAGGGTCACTCCATGGCTTTTTCCTCAACGCAGAGGTGCTTTGCACACCCTACATGCGTTCATTGTAACATAGGATCCTCCACATTTGTAGCTGCAGCCTTCTGTTTTTTGCTACAGGTTTTGCATTTTGTCTTGTGCTGTCTTCCCAGGATGCAAAACAGAGTGACCCAAGCATTGGGCAGCTCCCACAAGCCCAGTGCATCCTTTATTTCTAAGCCTCCTCTCCCCCACAGTGCACAGCATCAGGTGGCCTACTTCAAGGACACAGGTGAGGCTGTCCCCCTGCTACAGATGTGACATTGCATGAGCCGGAAGTAAAAGAAACAGCACTCAAGTTGAAGCCAAGCCGACCTGCCCCTGGAGTGGGTAGAGTGCCTCCTTACTAATGCATAATGCATGAGATTTGGGCTTCTTTGTCATTTATACAGGATTTGTTCCATTCAATTATTTATCTTTTTTTTTTTTTCTAAAAAAAAAAATAAAGAAAAGCAAACCATCAAAACCCAAAACTGTTACACAGCATGATTTGTGGCATGAGTAGCACACATACTCTTTTTCTCGCCTTTTCTAAACAAGTAGCACCAGATTTAGAAGTCTAATAGCTGTATCTGATGCTTATTATCACAGATCTGTCATCATGCATTATTTGAATGCATCTTTAGAAACATTTTTCGTCACGCTGGTGAAAGACTTGAAGCGCAACTGGAAAGGATCACCAGATACGCCTAGTGAATTGCTTTCTCTGTGCATGCTAAGCTTTGCAGCCATTGCCTTCAAAAATGCTTGAATTTTTATTTAGAGATGCTTTTAATCAATGTGAGAGACACAATTCCAATATTTGTTGGACTGAATTTCATTGACAGCTGGGCTGAGATGATCTAGGTACAGTGGCTGCAGGAATCTTCCCATTCCTCACTGACTGTAGCAGTATCTGGCACACTGTGTGTCTTTTCACAGTAAAATCCTGTCCGTACTAGATCTGCTGGCCTTCCTCAGTACAATAAGGTTTAAATTCAGGCAATAAGAAAACTACATCAATTTTACTCCTTCTTCCCAAAAAAAAAAAAAGGCAAAATACAAGATACAATTTAAGTGTCTGAGAATAGTAGAAAGCCTTTACCTCAATTTACATGGGAGTAAAAATTAGAATGTCATTGGAGTTCAGCTGGAATGAAGCTAGAGGAAGAAAGGATCAGCTTCCACAATCTGGTTTACATAAAAGTCCTAACACTTTTGAAATGAGGCAGAATGAATCTGCCTCAAAATTATTTTGAGATTATATGACTTCAGATTGCATAATTTGTAATGACTTTACTTACATAGAAAGATCTTAAAACTACAGCTAAGGTAGCAGTAAAGGTTGTTTTAACTAAACATTAGTTAAAATACATCTGTGTCAGATTTGTTTTTTAAGGTCACTGCTTCAAATTGTATCTGGCATCAGTTTATTGCGTCATTTTGGGTCACACTACATAGAAATAATTATCCAAACTGCACCCCAGATGAATCCTACGCAGTGAAACCAAACGGAAGATTTTCATAAAGCCTTAATTCCCAGCTACCGAAGGTTGTCTTAGGAGAATAAACTCCACTGATGGCTATCCTGTCTACTTCAAAGGGGATATTGCTATTTCATGACAGAGGTTATTGGGTTTTGATGTCATTAAGCCTGGCTGAAATGGAGTTTTATCATTTAATTTAATACAGCATGTTTTTATCGCTGTTGTCTGTATGCCTTGATCTCTGGAAGGATGATTTTTTAACCCTGAGAAATTGTAAATTTTTATAGTGACCAAAATTCAAAACAACCAGTTTTATAACTGTGTTGTCATGATAAGCATGGTCATTCTTACAAAGAATAAAGTTAGATTTGTACGAAGAGCCAGTATGCGAAAAAGCAGCATTTTATTCTTTGGGCAAACAAAGGCTGTCATTTTTGTATATTAAATAAATTATCTAGCAACAGTTAAATATTTTTATGATTTCTCTTTAACTAAATGGATGACGGAATTATCCTTAGCAATATTGCCTATATCAGGTCTGATCTTGTGTCTCTGGTTGCTTGAAGAGCAACCGTGACAAGAATATCAATGTGTCATATACTCTTTTTCACTTTTCCAATACTGAAACTGGGTGCTGAGCCAGCAGGACTCCTGCAGCCAGGGTGAGAGCCAGAGGGCACAAGGCTGGCAGATGCGTGGTGTACCTGAAGGGGACTGCAAGCTGTGGAGCATACCGCCATTTTGTCATGAGGCAGCGAACAAGCTCCAAAATGGCTGAGATGGTGCTTGCTTCTAAAAGCCATCCATAATGCTCAGCCAGTTTTCTCAGAAAAACAATCAAAACCTATGATGCCTTCATTATCAGTTTTTAACATGAGAAAATAAAACCCAAAAAATGTATGAACGTATCTATCAGTATATAGAAATGTCCCCAGATCTTTCCATGAACATCCGTTAGTGCTCTTTGGAATTTTTTGTGTAGCCTTGTGACTTTAAATAACTGAGAATCAATTAACCTGTGTCTGTAAAGCCACACAAATGCCATTTTTCTGGATGTCAGTTGTAGTATCCCTAGCCAGAAAAATTACCTGAGGCCAGTCACAAGGCCCATGAGAAAGCCAAATCCTATTCTATCCCTAGCCCACCAAAAGGTCATAAATTGCTTGGCTTTGGTTTTGGATTTATACTTTAGAAACAAAATAAGCCAGGCAAACAAAACAAAATGGAAAATAGAGCCAGTCTCCCCTGAAGCATGGCAGGCGCCTGGAAACACTGTGGTTCCTCTACTCAAAAGCTGTTCAGTCATGTTTCCAACTAATGCTATAGAACCACCATATGGCACCACTGGCCTGTAGTTGTATTTCAGCCTCCCTTGGGGAACAAGGTAAATCAGACACCTGTAATGTTTTAAGAAAGGATGAATATCTCTTCATTGCACTGTGCCACCACAGTAAATCAATCCCTTCCTCTTTGCTTTTGTTGTGTCTCCAATCCCATCTTAGCAGAGTTTTGAAAAAGATTGCCATTTACCAAATTACTTTGCTGTCTTAGGAAAAAACTAACATTTTTATTTCAATTGTTTTTTTTTTTAAAGGAGAGACTTTTTTTTGAGTCCAATCTGACTGACAATTTTAAGAGCACAGCCTCTCAGGAGCAGCAGTGTTGGCCTAATAGGAGAATACTGGCATCTTTCTTTTTTTTTTTTGTTGTTCTCCTGAAGTTGCAAAGTTTCTGATATGCTTTGAATCATTCCAGACCATAACCTTGTAGCAAAGCCTTTTATCTGCAGTGTCACCAGATGGTACGTCCGGAACACCACTGTTACACTTTGTACCTCGAAGGCTTTTCCAAACCAGTATTTTTCAGTTCATGTGTTGGCTAAAAGTATGTGTACGTGTGCCTGTGTGCAAACAAGAGAGGAAGAAGATATAATAGCCTTTATGTTATATGCAATAAAAAACATGCATATTTGTATTAATGTATATATGCTCTGTAGAGACATTATAGCTATTCACTTCTTTGAGCTGTGTATGTTTATTAGCATACATAGGCATGCAGAATACCACAAATCTTGGGCTCTGCTACAGTGGGTGTTACCAGCCATTAAACTCTGCAAGGTTCTTTTCACATGAGAAATGTCCATCCCTCTCAGGCTGAACGTAAAGATGTGATCTTCCCAGGGGGACTATGTGATCTTCCTATACAAAGAACCTTCAGTCCCAGACACAAATACGACATTATTTTCACTGCTATCCTTCTAAAAGCAGTGAACTGACCACCAAAAGCAGCACATTTTTGGCCTTCTTGAGAACTCTACCACACCACCCACCTAACCATCACCGAAGAAACCCTCCCCTTTGCAAAATCTCCTTCAGTAAACAGTACAAGCACAGGAGGGAAAAAGCCCCTCCAATCAAACCTTTCAGGAGCGTCTCAGCCCAGCTGAGGGTGGCCAGGGTGAGGATGTGCACCAGGGGCACCTTCATCAGGTCATTCATGTTTGATCCAGAAGACATCAAGTTCCTTCAGGCGAGACGTGCAGAGCTCCCGGTCAGCTGCATTTTGGACGGCAGTGTGCGAGCAGAGCTTCTGCGCTAATGACAGAGTGGGGTCTGCGGGATCTATGTATAATCAGGAATTCTCCCACCCGGCGGCAGTGATGGACATGGCCAGCTGGTGCGTATCCACTTCGGTCAGTGTGAAAGCGTGGGGCTCGTGAAACAAGAGAAAGCAAATCCCTTCTGAATTCCTTCTAAGCAAACAGAGCGGAGTACAATGGGGAAATGCATTGCCAGGGGAGTACCTTATACCAGCACTGCAGAGTCACCAGGCCTTTATTTCAGCACTGTGTTAAGTGCAGTAATGGAAAAAAATGCTTGCCACTGGATTTTCCTTGAACTTAGTTCTCTTTTTCATTTTTGCTCCTCTGTCTCTTGCACTCACTTCCTCTGTCTTATTATAACCTTTCATGATTGGCTGCAATATGCCACCTGTTGCCCTGCTGATAGCATTTCTTTTCTTAACAGATGTATTTGTGGGAGCAGGAGAGGTTGGCACTGGGGTCTGAAAGTGCCCTTGTTTGCCAAGGAGATTGTCAGTGTTTAAGGACCACTGCAGCACACTGAAAAAGCAGAGCCTAGTCCTGGAAATAGACCCCTGAAAAAGGGAACATCCACAGCAGGAGTGACATTTATACCTCGGAAGAAAAGGAGCATTTCATTTCAACAGCAGCCACCAGGGGAATTTGGGCACAGGTAAAGGCATTGCAGTAGGGAAATATGACCATGGGATACTGACATTATTAATGCCTCAGAAGTATCTTATTATCCACCAGGCCTCTGCCTAAAGTGAAAGACTGAAAATCAGAGCTTATTTTCTAGGAAGCTTTAGAGGATCATCAGGCTTGAGGCAATCTCCTGACTATCTCCATCTTGCTCCATCCCAGCACAGCGGTCTACATGACATCATCTTTTTCAAAACTTTCAAGTGTTTTGTACTGCCTTTTTTCCAGCGTAAATATTTATATGAAGAAGGCTTGCAATCAGTCTTACCACTGTGGAAAGGCTGATGTAGGGGCAACATCTGCATGAGCAGAAGAGAAAACAATGATTAATCGGGCTGGGAAGAATCTGATTGATGATAATGCCTTAGGAACACGACTCTAGATACTTTTCATCATGTTATCAGCAGAGTGAATGTGAGCTTTTGACTAAAAGGCATGGTTTGATGAAAGGGAAGGCATAGTCATAACATATCACATCACAGTAAAAGGTACTTTGAGATCTCTGGAATTTCCTCTATTTGCTGAACCTCAACCACTTCTTAAGAGCCATTTGTGCAATGAATGTACATAGTTTAGCAGTGCTTCCTTCAAGGAGCAAATGGAGTAAAGCTGGCTAGAGCTATGTGTGTGTGAATCCCAAAGGTTCAACATAGCGTGATAACGGCAATATTACTTCGGGGACACGCAATGGCTGATTAGGAGCACACATCCCTAAACAAGTGCTCCTCTGAAGATGAATAAAGGCAGAAGCACTCTCTGAACATGTGTTAAAGATCTTCCAGGCATTCTGGAGCTAGCAACAACAACAAAGCAGAAAGACAACAATGAAACAACAATAATCCTACCAGGGAATGGAGAAATCCTGACTTATGGCTGAACTTACAAATATTTCTTTTGTTTTGTTTAAGTCAAATCACATCCAATTAATCTGCTCCATAGAAATGCAACTTGGTCTTTTAGGGTAATATTGTCTCCATGGAGGGACTTGACCCAAGACCTCTACATCACTGGATTCCTATCTGGGCTGTGTTATGAGGACTTTGAAACTGCACCATCCTATCCAAGTCCAAAAACTATTCTTTCCCTTTTACTTGCCAATTATGATATTTAGAAACAACACTGACAGTGATGGCTGTTAAATGTTAATAATGCCTTTTCATTTTTAGGATTACCAAATTACTCCTATATTCTCCTTTCCTCTGCTTTATAAATTTTTATTAAGAACCAGAGTGAGCACCACTGCTGTAAACTGAAACGGTGTAAGTTTATATTACAAATGGCAGTAGAGAGGATACATATGCACAAGGCGGTGTTACTTTGCTCCCCAGCTACACATGCCATACAGCTAACAAACAGGACATATGGGAAGCTGGTGTTCATCATGGAAAGATGTTTCTATACAGAGCGAAATCAGTGAAAATTAAATACCAGTGACACCAAATTTTCTTTGATTCCAAGCATTTTCCAGGCTTACCTTATAAAAGTAAAATGCTCCTCTAATTTTTACTCCCAGTAGTTAGGAGTTTGCTGTTTGTTGGTTGTTAGGGTTTTTTCCTAATAAAACCGATACACACGTATAGTTTACAGCTGTTATTTACAGCTGTTGTTATTTGTAGTCATATCCCAAGGCCTCTGTCGAAATGAGGTCCCAGAGGCCTACACGGCTCAAAACAAGAAACAGTTCCCAGCTTTCAGGCACTGCATGAAAAGCTTTGTTCCCATGACAATTTGTGCACCAGCTTATCTATCTTCTCTGCAAACACCTCCAGCAAAGTCAGTCCGTGAAGTACAGTGCACAAAGTATGCTGGAGCATTCATTCATCTAGCTCCCAATTATTCCCTTTGCAAATTGTTTGCCGAGAGACTCTTAATAAAATATTTTAAAATAAATGCATAAATACAAAGAAAGTCAGAATTGCTGAGAGTTTGCGGAATAGTTCAGATAACTGTCTTCCAGTTGATTAATTACTTGGCATCTTTCCACCACGATATGGGGAAATCTACTCTTCACTCCTCGCAAGATAGTACCATCATAATCGTCATCATTATAAAATGGCTTGAGTTGGAAGGAACCTTACAGATCACCTAGTTCCAACGCCCCTGCCATGGGTAGGGACACCTCCCACTACACCAGGTTGCTCAGAACCTCATTCAGGTTTGTCATAAACACTTGCAGGGATGAGGCGTCCACAACTTCTCTGGGCAACCATGCTGGACCTTTTCTCTGTACACCTCTTCTTCCAAGTCCTTCACCGGATGCTTACAGTTTTACTTACTAATGCAACGTGATTTGATCACTGGATGCTTTGAAAACTGTCTTTTACCACACATTACAATCTGGGATTTCTTCTTCCTAAGGAGTCCCAGATATTCATCAAAGCAGAGAGGCTATGGCAGGTATTTCAGGAGAAAGCGTCTAGCCAAGGAACAAACTCCTTCTACAGAGGGACCCAATGAAGTTGCTTTGTCAATGGCCCCAGTCATCCATCATCTGGTAATTATAAATGCCCATGTCAGCACTAAAGCAGCCTGACTAGTGTTCATTTTAATGCAATGTCATGAATGTCAATGCTGGCAAACTGCCTGAGTATATACAGGGGCCACCAGTCTTCGGCTTCAGTGCTGCTGACCCTGCAACCACCCTTTTGAATGCAACACAGATACAGTCTCTGAAGCATAGACAGATCCGAGGCCTTAAACAGGCCAAGCTATTTTTACTTGCTTTTCAGTGGCAATAAGAATCCCTAAAAATTACTAGGTCACTAGTATTCAGCTCAATTCATGTATGTAACTATCAAACCAGAAAAAGAGCAAGCCCTAACCTGCTAAGGTAACAGATGAATACAGACACAAAAGACTAGTGCTCTTGAAACTCCAAGCTCACATATCACAGCTCAAAGACTCTTCCAGTCAGCACAGAGCCCAGAAGGACGTATACTTTACGGTCTTTCCTTGAGACACGTGGACGCACACATCCCTGTATGCACTAACCCTGTGCCTAATGCACCCTTGGCTGCGTCCCTCCTCAAAGATTCTAGCCTCTCAGATACAGGTTTCCTCACAAAATATTTCATGCTGAAACACATCTGATCACCTGGGCGGGCATGGGCACCTTCCTACACAGAAATGAATCATGGTCAAATTGCCATAGGGCTAAGAGCACGCCAGTTGCCCCAGAGTACCCTGCCCACATTGCCAGCAGTACCTAAATGCAGCACACGCTGCTAGGTGTATGGAACAGAAAGGGCATCTCTGACAATGCATGACAGCACTTGGGGAGGAGGTAGATGTTGTTTTAGCTCTTTTACTACGCGTTGCGACTCTCTTCTTTACAGTGATCCTGAATGGAAGCAGATGTTCCAACCACCAGCTCCAAGACATTTACCCCAACCTGCAACACACATATGGCCAGTGAGGTATCCTTGCTTGCGTCAGTAACAGCAAATGCTGTATTCAATGTAACATGAGGGACTAAGCTATGCCACTGCTATTCTTTACTCTGTTGCTTTTTTTTTGGTTGAGGTTTGGGTTTCTTTAATTGTCAAAATGAAGGAAAGACTTTTCTCTAAAATCCTTTAAGAAACACAGACTCATCCCAAAGCCCCACTTACTGTTCTTAAATTGTAGGTTTTCAGGCATACTTGGCTTGACCTCTGGCCTCAGCCATCTGGACCAATCTCTGATCTACTAATATTTCAAGAAAGCTCTAAAGTGGTCTAAATGGTCCCTTTTTCTTCTCTTGAGATTTTGTTGGTACAGGGAAACCTAAGATTTGCATTAATGTCTTGCTATTGTCTTGCTATAAACCTTCCTGTCATTTTTTAGCTCACAGGGTCGGCTAGTACTTAGTAAGACAAATGTAATCTGCTGTCCTATGTTTTGTGGTGGGGCAAAATTGTATAGTGTTATGAGATATAAGTACTGTAGTGAAATAGTGTAAATACTGCAATGAAAGAGATAGGTCCCTTGTCATGCAGCTAGCCGCATGGGCACTGGTGTACATAACACGGAGGGTGAGCTGAATGCAGGTTTTTTGTAATATATGAACTTAATTTCTCTGTTGGGAGACTTGCTACCTATTTCACCTCGCTGTCCACAGCAGCTAGCCTCACATCATAGCACAGGGAAAGCTCCCACCCTCAATAATCCTGTCCTCTCTGCAAGGATAATACTGTCGCTATGCTGAGCTGGGGGAGTTGGAGATGCCCAGTTTTCCCCAAACAGGGATGTCACAGGCAAGCACACTCCTTGTTCCGCAGTGTCTGATTTCAGTCCTTTATCCTTTGGCTCCCGTCAGAAGAGTGCAGTCTGCAGGGTCAGCAGGGCTGCCAACACACAAAACTTGCTCTCCATCACAAAGTACCACAACCTGGTAAGCAGGAAATAAGACTTGCATTTAGAAACTATTATAGCAGAGCCCTGAGAGAAACCCCCAGGGAAGCAGGGGAAGGAGGGACTCCCTGTGGATTTGCAGACCATGGGCATTGTGCGAAGGAGAACATCCCCCTGAAGAATCCCTCCTTGCAGAAATGAGGCGATGCTTCAGGACAGTACTGCGCTAGGGATGTAACATATCCCATTGACTTCAGTCCCAGAATACTGTACCTTGTAAAATATCACTCCTATCAAAAAGTAAATGCAACCTCAGCTTGATTTGATATCAGCAGTTACTGCATGACTACAGGTTATTTCATACCAGAACTGATGTAATTATTGTCAGCACCTCTTTAAAACAATCCAAGCTAAAATGAAGGAAGAGAACAATGAAACAAATCTATGTCCGTGGTGCCTCGTGTTAGATTGAAAGATGTTTGATTTTCAGTTTTTGGCTGCCATCGTTTGTTGCTCTTGATTGTTGTTTCAGAGTGTGGGGGAGCCAGAGACAAGAAGCAGGAGTTTATAGGCTTGCCACAAGCAAACAACCAGCTTGGTTTCAAACATATAGCCTCTAAGCAACACGGGCTTCAAGTGGAAGACTGTGGCCCTGTACATGGTGTAAAAATTAGCTTTCCTAAATGATTTGTATTCACAGGCCTGTAAATACCTTTCCCAGCCATCACTATGGCATCTCTGAAACGCCAGAGCATCTCTCTGGAGCCAAATGAGATCTGGGAGGTGTTACAACATATGGGTGTGATATGAGGAAACACTCAAGTTTCAAAAGTACCTGCACCCATGCAATAGTGTGACTGCCAGCGGAACAGGACACTTGAAATGGAGCTGCCACATCCTGCCAGCTGGTGGCAGGTTGCCACGACTAGTTGCAAGAGGTGTGCAATGCACAAGTCCCAGGGGCATCCTATCCCCTTTCACCTCTCTGAACCATGTGCAGCATGCTGCAACAAGTGAAACATCTTCACAAGCTTTTTCTGGATGAGATAGCTTTTTTATTTTGCTATCATAGGAAGAACAACTTTGCAGCATGTGTAGTCTAGGAGTAACTGATGACATTTTTAGACACTATACCATATGCTGAAAAAAACACTTTGGGGGGCTTCAGCTATATGCATTAAAAACATGGAACTAAATTCTGCTCTGAGCTAACCCCGGGCAACCCCACTGACGTCAATGGAGTGTAATTGAGAGCAGAAGGTTGCCTGTGATCTTTATTTCTTAGGAGTTCACCTGCTGCTCATTTGAAGCCATAATCCTTGGTGACATCCCAGTCATTTCTATGGGAGAGAGGCTTGCACTGCTGTGATCAGGTCCCACTGTGAACTTCACACAATGAGGCTATATTGTTTTAGGCCATCCTGATATCTACCTGCTACAGCAATCTCATTGGCTGCTATTTACACAGAATCACACAGAATCACAAAATGTCTTTGGTTGGAAGAGACCTCCAAGATCATCTAGTCCAACCTTCAACCAAACACTGCAAGCTCACCACTAAACCATGTCCCTAAGCACCACGTCCACACATCATTTAAATACCTTCAGGGATGGTGACTCCACCACTGCCCTGGGCAAACTATTCCAAAGTCTAATAACACTTTTCAGTGAAGAAATATTTCCTAACGTCCAGTCTAAGCCTCCCCTGGCACAGCTTGCATCCTGTACCTCTGGTCCTATCACATGCCACCACGGAGAAGAGACTGTCCACCTCCTCGCTCCAACCCCTTTTCAGGTAGTTGTAGGGAGCAATAAAGTCTCCCTTCAGCCTCCTCCAGACTGAACAACTCCAGCTCCCTCAGCTGCTCCTTGTAGGACTTGTGCTCTAGGCCCTTCACAAGCCTCATTGCCATTCTCTGGACACACTCCAGCACTTCTATGTTCTTCTTATAGTGAGGGGCCCAGAATTCAACACAATATTCAAGGTGTGGTNCCTGGTTGTCTTGTATGTGCCGTGTGATGAAACTCAATATGACCTTTCTGTGGCACCGAGGTCAGACTGACATCGCTATTATTTGGAAGCACCACAATTAGCATGGCAATATGTATGAATATGTCTCCTTAGTCAAATGGCAGGTCTGCAGTCGAAAGACAAGTCCAACACATTCAGCATATTTAACATCAAACACTGTGATAGTGCTATGTGCCCAGATGACTAACGTGAGGCAAGAAATGAGAACATAACCAAAGACTCAAGACTCAGGAAAATGTCCTCAGCAATGCACAATTCCCCATGGATGATGGGCTCCTGCATCAGCTGCAGGGAGGACTGCAGCCACGAAACTGCACAGCCACAGGGAGTTTCTGTGCCCTGGCAGCACAACCATGCTCACACATCCCTTCGCAGCTTTTACAGCCCTGCAAAAAAGCCTGTGGGGCACACAGGGTGTTGAGAGAAGGGAGTAAGAAAAAACACACTGGGCCAAATTAATCTCCAAGGTGTCTCTTCTGACCACAACAGGTGTGCAGCAGGGCTGGATTTCCCCCTCCCCAGTGCCCCTCTTAGCGCACTGCAGCTGCTGAGCATTGCCTACTGGCATGCCTGGAGCAGGCAGGGGTTTTCCCGCAGTGGGCTCCGCGACTTGGGGTAGATTGGGTCAGCAGAACTGGAATCCCATCAACGCCCACTCGGACAGGCCATGCAGCTCCATGGGGTGCCGTTAGCTGTGCCCCAAGGCCTTCTCTGCCCTAGATCAAGGGATGGATCACCGCATCCCAAACCCGTGACTCTTCCCCAGCCATTTGGTTATGCAGGAGATGGTTCATGATGGGGGTGCAAACACTCGCTCCGCTCTGAGCAGTGGCTGGAAATCCCACTTTTGCTGACACCAGGGGCCCAGTTACTACCAGTGTTGATAAAGCAGTTGAAGATGCTAGATAGAAAAAGCAGGATGGACTTGAATTTCCACAAAACGTCTGCAGACTTGCAGCTGGTGTAAATTGTTATTGTTCCCTTGGCAATAGTGGTGTTATGCCAGTTTGCCCTTGCTGGAGCACTGGGTCTTTACTTCATATTTGATTAGCATTACTGAAACTTCAGCCGTTTGTCTTATCTGCACATCAGAGTCTCCCTGTGCAGCTGCTGTGCTCTGTAAACTGCTCTGCTCTCCTGCGCCTTATCACCAACTGAAAAAGAAGTATTTTAGCCCATGAAGACATTTTAAATACAGTCTCTGTGAAGACACATGCCACAGAGGCTATGTAGCACCTAAATTATAACTTCAGTGTATCTTCCTACTATAACCAAATCATACCAGGAGCCAGGTTCTGCATTTTGAATGTGAGGTTACTCTTAAAAGTAATATTTTATAAAATTATAATCCTATGTGTGAGGCAAAATGCAGTTGCTCTTCACTAGGCCTAGAAGAAGTGAGAAGGCTCTGTCTATAACAGTAACCATCACCCACCAGCCTACATCCATGCTGTTAAACCACACAAGATGCACAGTCCCCTGATGGCATGCTGGTAAGGGCGCATCCTAAAATCCAAGCCATGCCTGAGAATTGTTTCAACACAGCCCAAAGATCACATAAACCACTGAAGAATACAGACCTCAAGCTTCTAGCACTGGGAGCATTTCCCACTCCTGTGCAATCTGCAGGTATACACAGAACTACAATCTCCAACTGAAGTCAGAGACTCCTGCCTAGTGCAGCAAGGAGAGCCTACCATTTTAGACTAGGCAAAAAAAAAATTATCTTTGGGGCATCTAGGTGTTTGGCTCTTCCCTGTTAAATGTAGACTCCAGAACTGCTCTTACTACTCATGTCAGTGTGCTTTTCACACCAGCAAGAACAATCTAGACAGCCTTTCACAAAAGACACCATTTTCCTCTCTACACCCAGTGGAGCTGGGCATTTATTAGGTAATGGCCTGCAGGTCTCTGTACAGAGCCCAGCCCTAGCTCTGTGGCTGTTGTCACAAGCGCCAGCTGGCAATACCTGTCCCATGCCATGTGCTTGTCCAAGTATACCCCTCCCAAACACTGTCCTGTCCTCCCTGCCTATCATCTTTAGCCCAGAGCAGTACAATAATTTGTGGTGTCATACTTCAACGGAGGTGTTGTCTTCTCCCTCCTTGGTTTTCCTTCTTTGCCTCCTATGAGCAGGAAAAATCGTTGCACTGTCCATTAGAGACTTCAAGTGGCAACTCAACCAACCAGCATTGTTAGAGGACAGACAACAGGGGATGCTTTTTCTTCCAGAAGCTACCTCAGGGTGTGGAGAGCGTGCTCCTGGGGTAATAGGCAACTTCATCTCCCCAGATAACTGCGCCGGCAAAAGGAGGAATCAGTTGTGCCTGTAAAGTCACAAAAGCACATGGGACAGTTGCACGTAGAGTCAAGGCACACACATGGGTGTTTCACAGCAGTTGTGCCTCTGCTTTCAGACATTGGAAAAGCAAGGATTCGTGCTACCCTTGATGGAATTTGCGTCCTGAAGAATGTTTCATCATGGAAATAGTGCCAAAAGTGATATATTTAGCAACATCGGTTTTTGCGGACAAGCATGATTTTGAAACTGCGAACGTGCTGTAGGACATTTGTTAAGGCACCTCCAATGACAGATGCATGACAGAGGCTCCTGGGGGCTTGCTTCTGGAATGTCAGAAATGCATTACAGAGCTACAGCATTCAAAACATTTGAAGAAACAAAAATCCCTGAATTGGGTAATGTTGTCAAGCTTGAGGAAATAAGAAATCAAGCTGAAAAGCTGAACAATTGTTGTATTTTTGAAAATACACTAGTGTCCCTCAGGCATTCAAAAATCATGAGTCAGGTCTTTAAAAATCATAGCTGGCTTAAACACAACAGTCGAGGGGAGTTAGTAACCTTGCATTTTCTGCACTATTAAGGGTCACATTTCTAAGTTCTTATGGAAAAACTGGAAAACTAACTTTATTTTGTAATAAGAGCAGAGATTCTTACATAATCTTACAGCCTTAGGGGCTGAGGCATTAAGCAGGACAAAGATAATGTGATAAAATCCCAACGGCTGGAAACGCTGGAACAAAACTAAGTTGTGTAGCCCTAGCAGTAATCTTGGGACTTGATTCAAGAACTCACATACACAGGAGTAGTGTGCTCTAATGGAGTGATTCACAGACGTGATTTTTCCAGGCTGCAGGTCTCAGATTGTGGCTGTCAGAAATTACATGACAGCCCAGTTGCAACGGAAAAAGTCTCTTGGAACAGAAGAAAAGAAAAGCCTCTGAGGGACAGACTCCTGCAGTGACAAATTAACTAGCACAACAAAGTGTAGAGTTTCAAAGGACCTTCTGAGGTTTTAGGGGCTTTGCTCAGGAAGAATGAGTCCCATTTTATTTCAATACATGCGCTGGGTTCCTCTAAAACTTTCCCTGGGTATCACATTGTGGTGACATTCATGTGTAGCATGAGGTTTGGCTAAAATATATTCACTTGATAAGAACTGGGCTTTTAAGGGGCCCAAAGTTTGATTCAAAAGCAAGAAAAAGTCTCAGCTTCTGACACTTCCACAAGCCCTTGCAGATGCCCAACCTCTTCTAGTACAGATCAGAGCTCTTCCCATCAACCAGCCCCTCACGCTGGGAGATGGCCTGGGAGCCCTGGATCTCCACCATCACACTAAGGATGGACCTGGGATGAGTTCCCTGTCTTTAAGGATGTCACCATGCACTTTGCATAGGGAGAAAATATTCTCACATTTGACTGGGGACAATTCCATATTTAGAAACAATTCCAGAAGCACAGACTTACCCTGAACATTACATCTTCCATGGTAGTTTTTTTACTGGAACATAGGTAACAATAATTTTCTGCCAGATCTTTCATTTACCCCTTCAGATCTACACACCCTCAGTTTGTTACCATACATCATACAGTGACCAAATGTACAGCATGTGTTCCAGAAGATGTGTATCAACATTTTCAGCAAGTGCACTTCATTACAACCTCTTTGCCAAGTGACGCTGTACTTGGTCATGGCTCTGTTACAAAAGACAGAACCATATTCATTTGCTAAGAAAAGGAGTGCAGATCTTCCTCATCAGACTTAGTCTTTAAAAGCAGAGGTGTTGCCAGTATAGCACTCTGTGCTGAAGCCATCCCCATCTGCTGCTCCCTGCCTGTCAGAAGCACAAAATTATACAATCCTTTCTTTGCATCCGGTATTTGAGCAACTGTGGTAATGTCTAGACTCTCCTCTCTCTTTTGTGAGCTCAAAGACAACCTGGACGCAGGCTTTGTCCCAGTTCAAGCTCCTAAAAGACTTGATAAAATAGCTATGGCTCTTCTTGTGTGCTAGACAAGAACTCACATCCACCACTTCAGTCCTCTGGCATAGCAGGATTTAGATTGTCACAGTACAGTACCTGAAGTTCAATTAGGTAAGAGAAGTCACTTTGAGGGCTAATGAAAACCAGTTGTGCTGTGGCAATGAACCTGCTGTTCTTTCTGAGGCTGTAGTACTTGTCTGTGACAATGCACAGCCTTCGCTGATGGCCAGGTGGAATAGAAAACACTCTTTTGCCTCCATACTGCAACTACATGACCATCGGTGTTGGAGGAAAGGAACAGCGACGTGTAACCAGAAATGAAGTTGGTTATGGTACTAGCTACTGCTGCTGCCAGTGGCATAGCACAAGTTAACACGGCAAGGAAGGAGTTAGCACAGGCAGCAGCAACGAAAGCAAGCGAGAAACAAGGCCAATCACAGCAGAAAGAGAAGGGGAAGTGAGGGATTCTAAAAGATATGCAGTTGGCCAGGGGTGTAGGGAGAAATAGAGATTGACCTTGAGAGATGAAGCCACTTAATGGGCTGGAAGTAGGTCTCACAGACCAAAGAGTAATGTGTTAGTGGAGGATAAGTGTTTAATGATATCTGGCTGAATAAGACTTGGTGTGTTACCCTGACCACACCATTGTATACACACTGCCTGCTCTGCTCCGAAATGGCATCCCAGCAATGCAAATGGTCTCACCCAGACTTTCCTACCAAGTCGCTACACATCACATATTTCCAAAGCTGCCTAAACTAGAGTAGGTCAGAAACCCATGCTGAACACCACCACAAAAAAAAAAAAAAAAAAAAAAAGAATTTTCTTCAAAAAAAAAGTTCCAGCAAGAAAAAACACCTTCTAGCAAAAGTTCAGAGGGAGATGGAGAGACTTGTGTTGTTTGTTGCATGTAAGCTAAAAAGCATAATCTGGTCATCTCATACTGAAAAACTAAGGACCAACCAAGGGCATTTAAGTCTGCTGGAGCACAAACTCAAAAAAAAAAGTCTATTAGAACACAAACTCAACACAGCTTGTACCTTTCTCACTGTTCTTGTGCTGGCAGTCTGAATCTGCTTCCAGCCTGCTGGCTTAGCAACACTTTTAACCGTTGCTCCAGTACAGAGGCATTAACCTAGAAGTATCCATTTCAGTCCCTAGGCACCAGCAGCAGCCAAGTGACTGTGTAACCTGGTCAAAGAGGCAGTGATTGAATCTTGCCAGAATAACAGCTTCTCCATCTGTCACCTGCTGTCCTGCAAGTTACCTTGTAAGCAGACATTTTAGTACTAGGTAGAGAGTGTGGAGTAAGAAATCTCACCAGAAAATCCCTGACTGCTGTGGCCCAAGGTGTTTCTCTAGTGGCACCCAGCACTGTGAGACAACAGGACCACAGGGCACAGACGCTGCCCATCACAGAAGCCTCACAAAGTGCTGGGTGGGAGGACAGAGCAGCAATGAACAGGTCTGGTAGATTTCACACTGTTAGAACTAACTGGTGACCTGGGAGCCAGCATGGGCGGTTTGTGCCTCTTGGAGATCCAGGCGATACCCTTCCCCTGGCAGTGTGGCTGTAAGAGTATGAAGCCCTGAAGTGCTACTCAGCGTGGAGGAGCTATATCACATATAAAGCACTCATAGTAAGCAAATCCTGACACATGGACAAAGTAATAGTCCTAAAATGGCTACTAAGGTGCCAAAAATGTTGTTCTGGTGATATACCTCAGTTTTGATGTCTTTATTCATTACGAGCATATTAAAAAAATGTTAAGTAACAACTGTAATAAAAAAAAAAACACGTAAGATGTTGTTCAGAGAATTAAAAAGATGTGTTCCACTTCTTTTGCAGAGATATGCATTAATTTCAAAAGGCTTTGAATTAGAACTGTGAGTCATCTAGAGACGCTTTTCCTATTTAAGTTTTTCTGTACATTGAATATTCGTCATACAGATGCTCATATAAAGAATTGGCAATGAATGAAAATGTAAGGAAAGTCTCCTGATTTTTAGTTGGATTCTTATGCAATTTTCAGATAATTGTTCTCTAATGCTGTGTGAAATAGCTGATTTTATGTAGAAGCCATTATTTTTTTCAAGTCAGTTGGTAGAGATCATTGAACATTGCCAAGTTAAACTCTTTCAAACACCAGGAAAAATAAGGGAGACCTTAAAAAGAAAAATGTAGTCTGGGACTAATTCCCAGGAGATTTTTGGCATACAAAGCCTCTGTTAGATTCAAAGTACTGATAATTCATAGGAATAGGCCATGGACAATCTTCCTTTGATTTAATTATGGTCTGAACCATGGTAGTTCAAATATAACTGATTTTGGACTACCAAAACATCTGCATCGGGGTTTCAGGTTTGAGGAAAGGCAGCACGAATGGGAATCTATGGTGCAGTGTCCATTTGCTGATACGAATAACACCCTCACTTAGTATAAAATGCAACACCCCTTGTGGTTTGGTTTTAAAACTTAGTCTTGGCAATGGCAAGTGCAAAGATTGAAGTGACTCACTCCATGCACGACAATGAAGCCGAACTTCAGGCACGACTGAAGGGCAAGCATATCTGAAATTTTGCACTTTATTTACCTGCAGCGACCTTGCTCTTCCAGCAAGAAACTTCTGTAGTCCATGGTATCTGAATTTCCAGGGACATAAAAGGGCTCATAAAAGCAGTATATTGAGGATGTGCAAGTTCCTGAACTAAAGGCCATTTTAAGAAACGTTAAGGATGAGCTTAGGCGGTTGCCACCATGTCAAAAGCAGGTGAGAAGTTCAATTGTGCAGTAAGGTCATTTTGGAAGGAAAATTCTGTCTAAATCCAAAAACAGCCACTGCTCTGTGAGTTCCCTCCTGTGCCCCTCTGTTGGCTAAAGACTCACATATGGAATAATTTGCTTACTTTGCACAAGCCCTACACTAAAAGAACAGGATGTTATTTAATATTCGTTAAACTCCCAGAGAGCAAGACATTCATTTCCAAAAGAGTCAAGCTTGCGCTGGTTGAAGACATTTCATGAAAAACACTCAGGCTTGGTCACGTTTTTGCCTTATGTTGAGGATCATAGCCCTTAAGAAATACTGTTATGTGATGTGAAATTTCATACAGTCTGGTGGATGTTATAAATCTGTTTTGAACATACAATTTTAAGACCCTTCAGTAGTTCTAGAAACCAGCATCTGGCAAATGGGTAATATTGGGTGTCCACAATACAAGGATTAAATCTAAACTATTAAGATAATCGGTCTGGGTCCCTTTTGTCTCAGAATTGGTTATTATTATAAAATTTCACAAAGAAAGTCTGTTCTCCTATGGCAACTTCTTTGTCAGAGCATGTTCTGTTTAATTTCTTGCTGGATGATCCTGATTAGTTTGGTATGAAACCAGAAAGAAATCTATCAGCAGGCTGCAGCAAATAATGCGGTTCCTCATGGCTGAAGAGTCAGGGCATTGATAGCACATAAAACTGAGAAACTAACACAATTTGACATGTTTAACAGGAGAAAGAATATCTTGACTGCTGGGGCATCAGTTCCTCCCAGTCTGCTATTATAGCAACACACAGGAAAAACCACAGAGTTGACTGGATGGGATATTGTTGGGGTGCAACTCCTGCAGCCTTCATCTGCAGTGTGCCTGGCAAAACATGGCCTTTCTGACACCAAATATAAAGCTGCTGAAAATCTTGCACAAGTCTTCACTGGGATTTTTCATGAGCTCCTTTCATGTGTCCAGCTCTGATTTCCTTCACAAGGCATGATTCTGTCAGGGCACAAGACAAGGAAAAAGTCTACTCTTTCAAAAGCAGAGAATCTGTTTTGTTTCTATATTACTGTTTATTTTATGACAGCGTAACAAAGCCTGTAAATATTGTTAAGTCAGAGTCAGTATTAGCAATGGAAATAATTACTACTGCTTTAACTGACATTTTGTTAATGTTACTGTAGCACTGTCTCATGAGTCATGACAGGATGGAAATTAATTTGTCACTGCTGTAGGTCTCTTTCTTTACTATAAAGTCAGTTTCTCCTCTTACATTCATCTGCTTGAGTGCCTGTACTAGAACTAATAAACTTAAAACATGCTTGAACATCCTTGTACGTGCTGCCTTCTCGGTGGTCAAGGCATTTTAAATGTCAGTTTGCTTAGGTAATGGAACAGTCATGTGAAAACTGAGGCCCTGAAGAAGGTACCTCTGAAATTCACAGGAAGGCTCTGGACTCATTCAAGCCTTGGAAAAGGTATATTTTTACAGTCTTCACGGAGAAGTTTGCTTCTGAGGATTTTGTGGTATAAAAGTTGTGCCTCCACAAAAGCGTAATTCATTTTCTATCAATTCACAGCAAAGTCATCTGTCCTCTGTCCAAACTTACCTACCAGCATGGCAGTGCAGGGATCTTGTGTGGTCCCCTTGGCAGTCAGCAGCAGTACTTCATTCCTTCACATCCTTTCCAGGATTCTGCCTTCTTGTGATTCAGAGGCTTTTTGACAATAAACTAAAATACAGGGAAACTATAAAAAGAATAAGCAAGAAACAAGAAGATGCATATTCTACCTGCTGGCCACAAGGAGTCCTTGCAACGGTTGGGGCTGGAGCACAGGGCATATGAGGGAAGGCCGAAGGTGCTGGGCTAGTTCAGCCTGGAGGAGAGGAAGAGAAAGGCAGACCTTAAGTCCAGCGGTTCTGTGGTGCTCAAGAGGCAAGAAGACACAATTTGCTGAAAGGGTCATTCTGGTTTACCTCTTAAGGAAAGTTTTTAACCATGAAGGGAGTAAGTCACTGAAGAGGGGCTTGGAGATGTTGCAGGATCTCCAGCCCTTGATACAATCCAATTTTTTATTGCACAAGGCTCAGAGCAACCTGCTCTAGACGGGCCTGTTTCATGCAAGGGCTTGGACAGCCAGAGGTCCCTTCCCACCTCAGTTATTCCATGAGTTAATGAAGTGTTTGGAAGGTTTGTTGGCTTGTTTCTTTGTCTGAAGAACTGGCTTCTAATCCTTGTTTAATTTCTTTGTCTTGGATTTAGCAAACTCACAATGTTTCAAAGTCTTTGACCAGCTTTCCATGTAAGGGTTTTTTATCCTAAAAAATCCTATAGGAGAAAACAGGTATATTCCAGTATGAAAATCTTTAAAGAAGAAATATTTCTTCACTCTTCCTTTACCTGTTGAAACAGGAATTTGTTTTATTTGGGCATCCATTTTGCCATTACCTATGGATATGTTCAGCCTTTTCTGCAATACACACAGACTTCAGCAACCTGTTCAGTATTTAGTCAGCAGCAAACCCTGTGTTTCCCAGTGTGGATTTTGACCAAGTCAGCTGCAAACTTAGCTGACTTCATCTGATACTCTCCAGATCTGCTTCCAAAGTCTCTTTTTGAAGAGTGAATAAATAGGAATGCTAATGCAAAACCGTTGCTACTGAGATGATCTTTCTCATTTTCAGAGCTCAAAGAAGCCTTTCTCTGTTGTTAAGTGATTTTATTTTATATATTAGATTTAGCCTTTACTGAAACTTGAATTTGTTGTAAATTGGAGGACCATACTTTGTGGGAGTTTGTAATTTTTTAATGTCTGAAAGTGATGCAGTCAGAAAAGCTGGAATAAATTAGACATACGATGAAAAGCAACTCTTTTTGAAAACAGACTCCAACAATGAGGTCTGAGGAAGCCTGAGGCTTTCATCCACATGTGCAAGCATCCAGCTTTGTCCCTGGGAAAGAATGTCTACTTTCTGTGACTGATGATGAATCATATAGTCAATAGCTCTCCTGCCTTGTACTTCAAAGGTAAGACCTGAGTCCACAGCACATCTCCATTTGCTCCCTTTGCCCACGCTGGTGTGCTGTTCCACGGCCCAAGCATCTTCTGAAAGATGATAGTTCACTTTCAGCATCATGCTATATTCTTCCAGCAGTTTGTACCCAGGGCATGTGCATCCATCCATGAAAGGATCTCTGGACATAGGAAATGTCAGACTTTTTTTCATTGCTTCAAACATGTAGTTGCATGCTTAAATATTTCATTATCCCAGGATGTGCCTTAACAATATACAGAGGAAACAATAGCGGGCTTTCCATCTGCAAACTTCATTTTTCAAGTGAAATTTCAGCTCTTGAAACCAGATCCTATTGTGAAACTCCTTCCAAAGGGCTTTTTGTGAGCCTGATGCATATTCCATAAGTTCTGAAACAATAAAATGCACCTCTCGTGACACAGGTAAACTACACCGTTTTCCTCGTTTCACCATGAGTGTCTGGTTTTCAGCACTGCAACAATACAGATGCATATATAAGATTTGAAAGAAAACAGAACATTGATAGTTAGCACAGTACATTGGTCAACAAGCAGGCACTCTCTTGCATTAGGCAGAGCAGTCTTATCAGAGAAGGACATGAGAAGGGGAACACAGATTAGAACACGCCACCTTGGGCTGCTCACCCTGGGGGTTAGGAGAGGTTGGCATGACTTCTTTCTATCCCAGTGGCAGTTTCATTTAATTCCATTCTACTGGAAGATATTTGGACCTGGGGATTTGTTTCCAAAATTGCACAAAGTTTCTCTAACCACTGACTGCAAAAAGCATGACCACAATGTTCAATATGTCATCCACAGCTTTCACAGCACCCACCAATTAAGACATGAAGGTTATTTTCTCATATTGGCTGAATGAGATGCCAAACAGTTGGTAGCAAACCTGAAAATGCATCATATCCTGGCTGTTTCCTATCTCTTAGTCCATATCTCAGACCTCCAGTCTCTTGATCCATGACTTTCACAGCACATACCCACATATTTTTTCCTAAATGAATAAATCTCATCATTTAGCAAAACAACATTTCAGTAGATTTTTCATTTCAGTGTCTGGACTCATCACAGGTCAAGTGCTATGCTACAGTGCCAATGGAAATCAACAGTATGCCTCCATGAATACATGATTATTTGCTTAGCTAAGTAAAATGAGAACCCCTGAATTCTTCTTGTAGATCACAGGTGATGCCTGTTGACTTGGCATGGACAGTAACAAAGAATTTTAAAAGAAACAGGATTTGGCTCTTAACAGATTATTGAGCAATATATAATCCATCTTGCCTCTATAAAATATAGAAAGGTTTAGCACATTGAGTGTGTGATATTTCCTAAAGCTCTAAGATACCTGTTTTTTCAGAGATGCTTTACTTTTTCATGACTGTATAGATGCTATAACTGAACGACATGCAGAATGCAGTCCAGTGAGTGATTCAAGTCACAGAGAGCTCTCTGGCAAGTTTTACTAGGCAAATAACTAAGCTGTATCAATCTTATTAATTTAAAAAATGTTCTCCTAGGTGAGAGAGAATCAGGAATGCCTAAGACATGAATCAAGTCTGTGATCTTCCCTATTGCTTCCTCAATAAGCTGCCAACAGCTCGTTCTTAGTTACAATAACTTCTTGGGTTTTTCAATGCACTTGCTTTGGGTGTTGTTAGCAGAGCTGATTTACGAGATGAGGGACGTCTGTTCATGAGCAATTGCATGGAGATCATTAAATCAAAGGCACAAAACACTTGTCAAATGTTGATTGTATCCAACCAATAAAATCTGAGACAGGTGTGAGCCAGCAACTTAGAGGTCACAAGCATTTTCAGTAAAAAGCAGCTCTGATTTTCAGCTCTTTTTCTGGTTTCTCTTTACTTGCAGCCCTTTTTTCATGGAGTATGATCTACGGAGGTGGAGTAAATTGTTACATTTTAGAAATAGGATGGCCACAGCCTAACCTTGTCCATGAGTAAAACACAGGTGCAGGCACGCTACTAGCTTTCCTATGTGAATTATGAACAATTCCAATTCTGAAGAAAGAATCCTTCTCCCAAGCCAAGTCACATATAAAAGATATTACCCAAATATTATCTTCTCAAGGGAAACTAAGCATCTGCTCCTCAGAGTGTCTTCTGCATACTTAAAACCACCGCCAGGTATTTGTTTTTTGTGAGCATACTGACATCTCCTGGTTGCATCTGAAACTGTGATCAGCTCATGTACAAAAGATTACTTTCTGCAACAGGTACTCCAATTTTTTTCATCGATTGCACAGATTCCAGGACAGTAAACCATTGAGAGGGAAAGGAATTAGATATGAAACTTGAAAAGCAGTTCTGTTCATGCCAGAGAGCATTTCCAAAAAGTTTGTCAAATCAAGACAGAGGACAGCTGAATGACGTGTGAAATTCAGGACACAAATTATCCCCTTTTTTTCACTAAAAGTCTTGTTTTTTCTAGACAAGGAGCTTTAACGAAGTCTGTGTTTTGTATATAGATGCAATTTTTTGTTGTGACTTTAGTTTCAGGAGGTTCCAGCAAAACAGAACTCCTTAGTGTGAACAGCTGAAATATTTTATTCAGAAATACTGAAATAAGATGCTCTGACTTTTTGGTCTTCCTTTTCTTCCTCCATTCCTCACAGAAAAGCTCTTACTGATCTTTAATTGTTTGTTTTCTATAAGAAAAATGTCAAGACTTGTCATCTGGTTTCTTACATTGATTTATCTGATCAGTAAATATACTTAGCTTCTTAGTAAAGCATTGCTTAGGGATAAATCTCCTAATCTAGTTGAATTTTCTACAATTCTAGTCAATAACATTCTGTTATAGAACGATAGAATCATTTAGGTTGGAAAAGACCTGTAAGATCATCAAGTTCAACAGTTAATCCAGCACAGCACAGTTATGCAACAATGTAAAATGTCATTTAAAAGAAAAAAAAAAAAAAAAAAAAAAAAAAACAAAAAAAAAACCACAAACAGTAACCCCACAACTTTCTGCATATAGGGGTAAGTTGCATTCATGTAGTTAGTTCCCACCTAAGATATAAAATCCCTAGAGCGGCGGCTGAGCCTGAGCTCACCCAGGCATATTCACCACCTGTCTGGTGAAGGGCACCGTGGAAAATCTTCTTGCCCCTAATTTCAGTTAATTTGTTTCAAGCAAATTTAACCCTAGGATCTGGTCCTTGATCACCTCCCTTATGTCTGGGGACTCCCCTCTCAGGGTTGTCTCTCTTAGGGTCCTAGTGGTGCTGGAGGCTTGCAGAGAATGAGGGAAGCCGTTATCTACTCCCTCCACAAAGCCAGAAATAAGCAGAGCTGGGACACTGGGGAGGACTGAGGAGGGCAGTGGAAGTGATTTTGAGGCTGTACTGCAGGCAGCTCGGTGCAATATTTTTTGCTAAAGGCGTGACAAGGAAGGCCTGGCTAGAAGGCTTTGCAAGAGACAAGCTCGAGATCTGACACGCTCTGTGTTATTTCTGAACCTCCTCTAGACCTGGTGGTGCAAGGCTTATTCCCGCTGAGCAGTGACCCCCAAAGAAGAGTCACACATAGACAGCCAGGCTTCCCTTTCCTCACCCCTTGGCCGCAGATGGACACCCACACCAATCAGAAGAGCCAGCACAGCACCAGCATCAGTGAAAGCTGTCACAAAAGGGAATAGACAGGACTGTAAAGACGAAAGCTGTAAGATACGATGCTTGGCCTTGGAGATTGTTCACACTCTACTGAGTTGCCATGGAGCTACTTCAATTCAGCCATGCAAGTTGTTTCTTGCAGGCTTCATGGAAAAAGGCCTTTTTCCACATGCAGGTGGGGGAAACAAAAAACAGGGATGCTCTTAACGTGTGCAAAGATCATGTGACCGATTTCTAGCTCTGTGAAACAGTGAAAAGTGGATCAGATGTTAACAAAACAGTCATACATTATGCATGCAAACGTCATATAATAACATCTGCCATATACACACGTAGAGCTTGTAGCTGAACAGCAACACCTGGCAAAGGCCAAGCGCAGGAGCCTACAGGCACTGCCTGTAGGGCACAGTGCCTCCCTTGTGGACTGGGATGTCCCATGCACACCAGAAGATTGCTGCATGGGCAGCTGTCTTGCGCCTTCCCTGGTTGGCCTCCATCACTGGTCCCAGGGTAGTAGCATCTAAAAGACGAAAGGCCAAGTGCTCAGCTAGGAATGGGATGATGTTTCTAAACCCTCTCTCTGCTTGAGGCAGGAGGAAGATAACCTGGAGGCACTGGGCACAGTTAGTATGCTGGGAAGCAGGCCCAATACTCATCCCTGTTCATCAAAACATGTAGGAATGTTTTGCCTAAAGCTAAGCTAGCCTTTGCAGATAGCTAGGGGTGAGGATAAGTCTGGGGCTCAGGCTGTAACTGCCACTCAGGTCCCTGGAGTGATGGCTGTCTGTTACTCTACAACTTAAATTCCCTCAGAGAGACCCTTGTCACTCTAGAGGACTGTCACAGAGGCACCCACACAACAAACAGCAGCCGCTATCCAAAAATGGGGTTTACTGCAACCAGGGTTGCCAGCACTCCTTTTGACTAAATAAAGGTTTGGATGTCTATCGGAAGTTAACTACTACACAACTAATTCCTAACTTTAAGGAATGACAAACCAAAATGGGCAAACCCTCACTCATAAAAGGGGAAACCTCCCACACCAGTGTGCCCAAGATACCACTCACCCAAAAGGGAGGGATGGGGGGAGGTTCACTCAATCCATGGAGACTCCTTCAATTCGTGGAAGTATCCTTGGATGGCATGTCCAAGGGGAAGGTCTGACTGCCAGGCCTGCTGCTCTGTGGAGAACCAACTCCTCTGGCTCTCAGGCAGGACCCCATTTATACCCTAGTCAAAGGTGTACTGTGGTCATTCTCACTGGCTGAGGGACAAGCGCAGATAGAACATGGAAGACCCTGGACAAGTCCAGACCCTCAGCCTGTTTGCTAAGGGGTCCAGCCCCTGAGGCGCCAGTTAAAGACCGTGAGGTGCAGCTGAATGGCCGAGGCCTCAAACTGCTCAGCATACCCTGTGTGCTCTCCCTGTTTTGCCGGTGGGGGAGGCTGCACCTGCCACAAGGACATGGTGCAGAAGGCAAACTGCGCAAGCCAGAGGGGTTGTACAGTGCAGTACAACAGGGGAACTGCTGTTTTCTCACTTCAGTGCCTCCTGAAAATGAAAAAAAAAAAAAAAAAAAAAAAAAAAAAAAAAAAAAAAAAGAACAAAAACAAAAACAGAGATCTTGTGAGGGAGACTACCCCAGTTTTCATGTGAGCTCACAGATGATACTGCATCGGACGCTTAGTTGCTTCTCTCATTAGTCAGAGGACATTGCCTGCCTTACCAGCTGGGCAGAGTTAAAATTGACTAACTATTCACGGCTGAAAGATTCAAAGTATTTAACCCAGAATAAAAGGCTGAATATTTTAACTCTGGTCATTCCTATTAATGTCTAGGGTTTACGGCTCTCAATTCCAGCCTTTTAGAAGTTGTGAAGAGTTTTTTCCTGCAGGGAAGACCTGTGCTGCCATCCTCAGCATGATCGACACAGAGCCTCAGCTCACACCAGGCCACTGCATTTTAGTTATTTTGTGACAGATTTTCCTAAGAGCGTGAGAACTTTCAGTCTTGGAGACATGCGAGCAGCCTTTAGAGAACAGGAAGGTTTCCCTCTAAAACACGCAGGACTTCACTGTTTACAATCTGTGTTTAAAACATGTCATGGCAGCCTCTCCTCTTGGCTTTCCTTCCCATCTTGGCTGAACATTCATCATGCCCACACAGGACAGGCTCTGGCAGGGTGTAGGGCCACCCACAGCAAGGGTTGCCATGTGCAGGCTCTTTTGATCCGAATGATGGGCTTAGTTTGTGGCAGAGGGAGCCACAAGCAAAAGTCAAGATGTCAGCTCTGGCCAGAAATAAGCCTTATGGGTAGAGGAGTGCATAGCCAGGTGGAGAGGCTACCCTGCAGGTTTGGCCTCTTTCACATCTCTAAGGTGCTCTCCCCAGCTCTTTAATGTAGTTTCTTATGCTTTCCCAGGTGATCTCAAAGGCCTGAGGCAGGAAGGTATTAAAGTTACTATAAAACGCTGTTTCAAATCATGAAGTCCCTGACAACATGAAAATAAGAGTAGCAAATAGAAGTCACACAAAACTGGGACTGGGAAAAGATCTTATCTGCTTTAATGGATGTTGGATTAGCCCGTCAAAGCCCTTCATGACTAGATTTTGTCCTCATTGCTTTCAACATCATTCTCTGTCCCCTCACCTAAAACGTCATGACACCAGCATTTCTGATGGATACCTCTGCCTGTGAATCGATCAGGGCCTCAACTGCAGGGCCACCTCCTGTGGCTCAGTTGTGATGCAAGTGATCACAGATGCCTCAAATGGGCAGACAGAAGAGGGGATGAGAAAAGAGAGTGACAAAATACTGCTTTTCTGCCTCTTCAGCTGACAAGAATGAAATGGAGACAAAAAGATCTCAGACTTCTGAAAAACAGCAATATTGGGCTGAAACAGAAATAAAATCTTATTGATCTTTAAAAGAAACTGAGTATTTATGCAGTCAAGTTCCCTTTGGATAAGCATTTTTTTAAATGTTGAAATGGCACATTTTGACAATTCAAATGGCATGCACTTCTGAGGAAGTTGCTTTAAACCATCTATTCTCTTGCAGTCTCAAAACAGACTAATCTTGCCAGAAAAGACTTCATTAGGAAACTGCCATTTATTGTTGCCTGTTCTGCTGTGCAGGGCTTTCACCTTCCTTCCGAACAACGAGACAGGAGATTACACCTCCAGGCAGAAGTAGCTGGCTTCTTGGTTTATTGGCTTTCTTCTCCTCATTTGTGCTGCTTATTTCAAATCACATGTGGATAGAATAAAAATCCTTGAAAATATCAGTAACTGGTGGATGCTCAGATTCTGCTCAGAGCCCTTGAGCACTAGAGCAGTTTCAAATGTTACTACATCTAGAGTATGTAAATATTTGTGGCCTGCATAATTTTAAGCCTTTCTTGAATATGTCTCCACATCTTGAGTCCTGAATATGCAAAAAAAGATCATACAGCATGAAGCAATGTCTTAAAACCCTTCTACAATTATGCCTTAATTCCCTTAATGCCCTTCTACAACCCCCAACGCCTGCCCAAACCCCACCCCCACCCTACTCCCCCATCCCAACTGATATATTGCAAAGCACAGCTCTGACTTACTCCTTAGTTTTAACCAGGCTTCAATAGTAGTTTCAAGCACGCTCTTTTCAACAGAACCAAACCGGAAATCACAGAAATTGGTCTTTTTCCTGTCTGGATCCCGTCTTAAGAGAGCAACTGTGTTTGTGATGTCAAAGAAACTGCTGTTGCCTGTGAGCTGCCTGCAGGTTCGCCAGAGCATCACCAGAGGGTAGTAGGATGCTTTCTGATGGCCGAAGGTCCCGGGCTTTGCTTCAGCGTTTGCAGTGCTGAGCTTGTACAGATCACCCCTTGCCCTCCATTTGTTCTCTTGATTCACAAGATACGTTAATTTCCTGAAACAGTAAGCGTTGTTTACTGTCTTTATTCTTCTGAAAGACTGCACGGATTATTGGGACTGAAAACCCGACTACAAGAGCTTCAGTCGTTGCTCCTTCAAGGCAGCTGCTCAGATTTATTGTGGGGACTAGACTCATACACTAGAAGAGCAGTTACTGATCTCCAACCTTCTACCTTCAAGACCGAAATCATTGAAACAGGACTCTGCCTTTGACACATTTCAGAGTTGCCTCTATGGAAAGCAATTGATAAAATGCTAGTTTCCAGGATGCAGCTGCCACAGCTTTGTAAAGTTGGTGCTTAGTTGTGGGTTCTTGCAAGGCTCAGGGTGCATGCTTCTACACAACAGTGCAGATTTGTTTTCTTCTTGGCGTTTTGGGGGCTTCTCAGCTAGGACTGAAGTGGTTCTTTTCAAGAAAGTGTGCACAGCAGACAGTCATGTATGTCCCTTAAGAACCTCAATGCACTTAGAATACTTTCCACTCTTTGGCATGGAGACAGAGAAACACAGCGTTTATAGGTGCACTGGCATGGTTTTCTTCACTGTTACCTTGGCAAGCTCTATTTGGGGGCGTCTAGGAACAGTTCTGCAGAAGGAGAGGACCAGCCTAGATGGAGATATTCAGCTGATCTAGAAGCTACTCCAGAAGGCTGTGTCTGGCTTGGCTGGATAAGTTTCTCGGTCCTGCTGTTCCTCCTTGGTAACCTTTCCTTTCTGGAGGAAGGGGGATAATATTTAATGCTCCATGTAAAAAATGGCACAGGAATTAATTGATGATTGACAGGTGGATCATACAACCATCACCTGAATAGTTTTGATCGGTTCCCACCAGATGACGCTGTAGCCACTCCAGGGAAGAGAGGCTATTGCTGTTAGAAACTGGGGGGGGGAATAGATTCTTAATTTCAACTATAAATTTATCTGAAGCACTGTTTCTGCTCAATTCACACCCAAACCCTACTCTTTGATCTTATCAGTGTACTTTGCACATATGACAACAGACGTTTCAGCTCAGATAACTACCCAGCTACTTAACATTGAGGATAATCAAGACTTGATGGCAGCAGACTTCCAGTGTTAGCCTGAAGTTCCATCTCTCATCTCTCTCTCTCTTCTCCTTTTTTCTGCATGGGACATTATCTAGGATACCCTAACATCAGAGCTTAGGGGTCTATTTCCAACATAGCTCTGCAGCAGCCAAGCAGGGCAGATGTCCAAAAGTCCTGCTTCATTTAGCTAGAAGCTGAAACTACTCTTCTGGTAAATCTGTGGTGTGGTAGCAATAAGGATCATAATTTTAGGAAAACAAACCCAAATTTTCATCTTTCATGTTGTAGTGGTTGGGAGAAAAATAAGAGGGAGGGGAGTTGTGTGCATGTCCTCTACGGAGAGACTTTCTTAATGACACTCTCATTAAGAGTGACTTCTGCCAAATGCTGTTTATTTTTTGCTGTCAGATCTGTCTGAATTAATCACAAGCAACTCAACTTAAAAGTGAGACTTGTTCTCCTCAGCTTGATGAGTGACACACAGACCAAGTGCAAGAAACAGCCTGACAATTGTTCTGCCAGGCATCCTGCTTCAGTACAACATATGAAAAATAAAATATGCCTTGCCAAGTCTCCATCTTAGCCCATGGTCTCTCCTACTACCCTCCCATGGATGCAGTTACATGACCATGACATGGAGAAGGCTTTTCTCTGCAGATCTCATCTGTGGAGCTGGTCTTGCACTACTAGCACATTCGAAAGAGAATCTTACTTCAGCCTAGATTGGACACACACTGCTTAGGACTGCAAGAAATCAAGCCTAGAGGACAACANGGTGGACTAGAAATACATGAGTGAGTGGTACACAAGATTAAACTAATTATGCTCATTTCCAGCATCACAAAAACTGTTACAGGCTTTAATGCAGCGTAGTTATGGGGTAGCTAGACTCTTGAAGAAGCAGTCCTCAATCTCTCATCTTGTGATTACTTCCTTTTACTACACGGATCTGTTCATTATGTAGTGGGGGTATTTATTCTGCCTTTACAGATTAATTAAGGAATTCTTCTTGCTTACAGTATCACAAAAATATAATTGCCCTCTGAAGCAGGCTGTGGCTTTTGTTTCCTCTTCTTTTCTCAAAATATCTTACACCAAGTCAATTGTGTTTACATTGAAGCTAAGATGTCTGATTTGTCTTTGGCCTTCCAGGCACTTCACAGGGAGTAGTTAGGTTGATATTTAGCCAAGTCACATAATCAGCACTGTAACTTTCAGGGTCTGCTTATAGATGTGAAGATCTTGTCTGACAATCCTTGATGATGCATAAACTCTTTCCGATCTTCACCAAATTATATGGTGATTATATTCTTGGTGCGCCGATTAGAACAGCTACAAAATGTGAAGAACCCAAATGACAGTGAAATACCTGCTTTGAGCTCCCTATACCTGGATAACCTCTTGACAAATGGGAAGGTTAAATAGTATTTTAAAACTGTGAACGTAACAGGAAAAGATAAGCCTTTTCAAGTGATTTTAGATGCTTCCATATGAACAGCCAATGCAGTGCTCAGGAAGCCCCTGGTCTGCGGTGTAGGTTATATATGTCCTAGTCAACCACCATCACTTTTTTATCCCCTCATGCACTTTCTACAGGAGAGGAGTTTGTGGCTGGATGAATGACAGAAGATAAAATATTTGTGCCAGTCTTTCTCTACTTGACACCTACGGGGGAGGACATTACTGTCTCTGTGTCGGCCCTTCCCTACCTGCCTGACTCCTTTTTGTAAGAGAAAGGAACAAGGAAACGTCATAAAATGACATGCTAAGCCAGAAAATCTCTCTCTCCATCAGGTTTGTCTTTACAGTCAGCAAGACCACACACACGTGTAGAAAAGCCTCCTGTGATCTGGTCAAAAAGGAATTCCTATGAGACAGAGCAAACAGAAGGGAAGTATCAGTGTGTGTCTGCCTGCAATGAATTAAATCATATCCTCTATGCTATTGCTTTTACAGATGAGTGCTTGGTGGTAGCAGTACTGCAACTGTGCATTTAACAAGTTGCTCTGAGAGCTGAAAAACGATTGTCCTGATGCTGTGTTGTCCTCTGGAGGGAATCATCAGCACCTAAGTAAATGCCTGCTGAAAACATCATGTACTTTGTGTTAATGAGGGTTCTCTCTGTGCAATTTGGCTTCTCTGATATTTAGTAAAGGTAAAGCTTCTACAGCTGTCTTTCCTTCTTAAGGTGTCTCTCTTCGCAATGTCTGGTTGTTCCCATGAAGTTTGCAGTAACTCAGTATCTG
This sequence comes from Baryphthengus martii, assembly GCA_013396935.1. NCBI lineage: Eukaryota > Metazoa > Chordata > Aves > Coraciiformes > Momotidae > Baryphthengus > Baryphthengus martii. The sequence continues at coordinate 40,194 of VWZK01008395.1, read as the reverse complement.
TTAGCGTCTTTGAGACACCCTAATACTCTGTCATGAAGAATTGTTCTCAGGTTTAAAAACTATGTGGGATGTATACATTATATATTCACCTACACTGAGTTTCCTTATGCTGAAATAAACAACATATAAAAACTAGTTATTGACTTGTCTATATTTAGAGTGCTTGCCACTCAGTTCCCAAAGCTGTGAAATGTATGTGTGGAAAAACATAAACCTGATCTTCAAAGCTGTCTATAACATAAGAATTTAGATAGAAGAACTGGCTATTGCTGTTGCAACCCTGGGTGGAATATGCAATCTATACACATGAATGCGCGGAAGACAAATCAACTGACTACCAGTGAGTTCTTTTAATATAAGGCCCTGAGTTTAGGATTGTTACTGCACTAAATCTGAAGCTTCACTGTCTGAAGTTGATAAAAATAGGCATGATTGAAGGAGACGTTTCTGATGGATGCTGGATCACTCTTGCAGACAAAGAGAGCAACTGTCTCCCTCACTTGGGTTGCAAATGAAGGGGGCTGGTAAGGTAGCCCTTGGTTCTCATGATGGGGATTAACTATATTATGGTCTTAGAAATCTAGAGGATTTTGCGCAACTACCCTCTGCCTTAGTGCTGCTAACGCTTTGTCTAAAAATTCCTTGTCAATTTGACAGAAAGACCTAATTCTATGCAGAGATACTTTATTATTTAACTGACACTAGTGTAGTGAAAATCTGTTTGTTCCCTGGCACCTCAGAAACTCTAAGCCAAGTATCATGGCTGTGATCCAGCTGAGCCTTTAGCATGAATGCGCACTCTAAGCACATGCATTGTCTTATCAGATGAAAGCACTTAGCATAACTAAGAGTCATCATAACAAGAATGTTCTCTGGATTGCATATATAAGAATTCAACTCTTCAAAATGGATGTCGAATATCCTCTTTGCATGTAATTTTCATTGCTGCTGATCCTGAACTGAAAGCCTCTTTAAGAAATTTTTTGCAATCAAGGAACCGGGAGCAAAGGGAAACAGCACGAACAGTCTCAAGTTACTGTGAACTTACATACAGTCTGTACAAACCTTTCGTAAGTTTGCACAACAAGGCTTGTTTTGCATTATTTTTGGAAGCTGGGTGGAGTTCCTCCTCTGTCAGACATTTCCAAATCTGTTCTGCTCTCTGTACAGAGCTCTCAGGCTATCCCATCTCTTGGGTGGTATCTCTAGGACTGTTTGCTGTTCCAAGGCTCTGTCTTAACAATTGTTATGTTTAAACAGCCCTCTGGGAGTGAGCTTTCCCTCTCTGTCTGTCTTTAAGATGGGTGGGAAACAGACTTTCAGCTCTCAGATATGCACTGTGCTCTGTTCTTGCTGACTCTGTCCAGGTTAGCAGGATGCACAAACATACTCAAGCACACAACTCCTGTGGTGACAAGCTAGATATGGCTTACAACAGAACATGTCCTGCAGCATTAGTAAGTGGCTTGCTCTCTGATAAACTGTAAAGCTGTTCTATCACGTGCTTGTTGTACTTTGAAATACCTGAAGGAAACAAAATTTTCCATCTTGGCACTGATAAAAGTATTGACCTGCTTACAAGGCGGGAAACATTCCAGTTATGTAAACAGAAGAGAAATATTTTTTTTCTCTGCATTCCTAGAGTAAGCTGGCTTTAGCTTAGTCCATAACTTAACTTCTGTGTGTGCTGTTCCCTCTGCTGCCTTCACACAAATAAATTGATTTCTTTAAAACCACAGGCTGTTGGCCACTGAAACAAGGGGTTTCAATGCTTGTAAAAGCCAGCAAAAGATTTTGAAAAGAAATTGAGTGACCAGCTCTAAACTGCATTGCCAAAATTTATAAAAACTGTCATGCTGGTTGAGGCCAAATGCTGGTTTGAACAGCATTCATTTCCAACAGAGGATGCTAATGACAGCTTAAGAAAACCATACAATAGTACAAGTTAAAACCTCAGCTTCCAGTGTCTATCAGTGTAAGAACTTTCTGACATGGCTTGAAGTACTGAGTTCAATAGAGTTTAATAGCCATACATAGTTCTCTTCTGTGAATCTATTGAATCTATTTTAACCCATCCATATTACTGTTCTTTACAATATTCTATTCTAGATGAGTTTCAGAGTCTAACTCGTGTAGTGTGTATAAAGGAGAAGATGTGAAAAAAGGGGAAAGATCTGATTTTTATTGGTTTAAATTGGCCACCTCACATTTCAAGTCTGTTGCCTTTTGTCCTTGAATTATTAACAGCAGTAATTCTCAATCCTCTGCACTTTGCTTTGTATAGTGGCATTCTCAATCATCACCTTCCCAGGAGCAAGAGTTATTTCACACATTTGATGACTTTTCTGTTCTTTTGTTTAGTTCAACCTTGACATGAGGCAATATAATAATATTGATGGGGCTACATGACAGGTTTTTGTAGAAAGTAAATAGTTTTTATTCCATTCTCTCTCTGTATCTATAAGAGGAAGTTGAAAGGATTTCTTTTTTTTTTTTTTTTCTCATACACAGGGACTTGAAATTCATGAAGTGCAAGAATACTGTCAAAATATAATGCATCGTGGGCTCTATTTTCCTGTTTTTGCTTCATTTGGATTGAACCTCCATCTGGTCCACAACAGCAGAAGGCAGGTGGAAATTATGCTTGAAGTAAAAATACAAATCTGGGAGTCGTCTGGATTTTAATTTCTTCTACAGCTCAGGCTCATTTCTTCACTCACTCATTTAGGAATGCTGCCTGTAATGCATGTTCATGCTAGTCCACTTATACATCCATGCTGCTAAACTCACCTCAGCCTGTTAACAAAGATGTCATACATTTGCTGGTTCATTACCTGTTGAAACTCAGCTTTAATGAGTAACTGCTGGACTTCTAACCTGGAGTGCAAACGCTTCGCCTTGTCTTAATCCTTTCAGATGTATTTCAGTCAAAAGAGAGAGCAGAACAGACAGCTTAATTTACCTATTTGCTAACTAGCGTCAGCACAGTCCTCAAAGTAAGGCTGCTTTGGAATGCCAGAGATAGTAAGAGCCCCACAGAACTAAACAAACAGCTGAGAATAATAAACTGATCCACACAATTTCCTGCATTTTCTCTTTGGAGTCAGTGGGCTCATGAGGCTTCTAAGTGAGTAGGAAAAAGACAACCAGCTCAGTCAAATAAAGAGGTACTGCCATAAAATAAACACTCTGCAGGAGCTGTGTCAGCTGTAGTGGGTGTTATTTCACCTTTTCAACCTGCCATCAAAATTGAGATTACATCAAAGAAGCAGAAGTTCAGGAAGTTTTGTAGATGTGGGTGTCATCATACTCGGAAATAGCAGTTCTACTTTTGCCTCAGCATTAGCATTTCACCTCTAAATAAATTGGGGACAATACATTATGAAAACCCACTTTTCAGGTGCATACCAGAGTTTCATTTGGCATAAACAGATGCAAGTGGGGGGGACATGTTCTCAAATGCTGAATACTAGCTACTTTCTACTGGAGGCAGGGAGAGCTGCAGTGGTGGGTGCATTACTTTGCTCCATGGAGCTTATTTGAGTAGGATGTAGCATTATATATGCACCCGTTTGCACTAATTATTGCACAATTCAAGGATTTGTGTAATGGCAATGGGATGCTTCCTCCCTGTGTCTCTTCTATTCATGTTGAATTTTCTTTTCAAAATAATTACTTGGAGCTAAAGTCTGATACTTTCTAAAAATAGTAGTAAATGCTCACTTACTACACAGTGTGTTTGGCATGTGGGTATAAAACAGTAAACCTGATGTTCAGCTCAAGTTGACTTTAAAGGACTCTGGACATCCACATAATGCTGAATCTTCACTGTGTTTATGAACATAGTCAGAAGAACAGCATGAAGCCAATAGACCTGCAAGACCTTTGATCCTATGTCTATCAACAGATATTCTTGTTAAGTGTTTGGTAAGCTACTAAGAATAGCTGTTGGTCCATTTAAAGAATCTATCAATACTTGTATGGAGTAGCTGGCCATGTGAGAGGAGCTGCCTTCATTCAAACTCATGCACATGTGTGCATATATGGAGCAAGAGTAATTATGTCCACAGATACTCATTATACTGCTGCCTTGCTCAGTTGCATCCAAAGGGCAGAAAAGACAACCTAGCTATGTTATTTCCCAGCCTCACGGTAACTGCTTATGCTACCTGAATGTATCCCTCAAAATTTTAAAGTGGTCTGAAGTATAAGAATTAAGGTAGCAGCAAGAGACTGCAGTTCCCACGGCTTTCTGGAAAAATGGTGTGCTAGACACAATATAAATTTTAAAATATTTGGAAGGCAAAAGTAGCAGAGTGTGCCAAAGGATGACTGTTTCACAACAGCTCTCAAGGTTTCAAAACTTGTTTTCAATGTGCTCTAGAGGAAAAACAAAGCTCTTCCAATGCTTTCAGGAAGAAGAATAGTGACAAAATGGCTCTCTCCACTTAAGTCCAGGGCACACACCTCTCAGCAGCGTATCTGTCATGTTCAGCTCAAGAATTCTCTCAAATTGTGCAAGACTTTATCAAAAACTATGTTTTGTTAAACACAGACAGTTGGTTTTTTATTATTTTGAAAGCCTCAGGGTAAACCTAATGGGTCTGTTAGTTCTAAACCAAACACCACTTTGTGGATCTGACAGAAGTTGAATGCTCCACCACACAAGCCCCAACCCAAAGGCCAAAAGGATAGTAAAAATACTCTTAATAACTTCTCAAAGCTATGAAATATTTAGTGGTATTACTTTCTTAGTACTACACTTGTTGACTGAATAAAATTCTTCCTGTTTCTCTTGCCAAAAACACCAAACAAACCAAATCCTGTGGTGAGAAGGGCATTTAGAAAAACCATGTCAGGAGAACAATAAGCTTTGCAGAAAGATATATGCTTTTCATGAAGCTTTTATTTGTTCTTAAAGTGTAGGAGTACAGTGAAAAACACATGCATTTTGTATGTTCTGTGTGTTCATCCATGCTATGCCAGAACTTTTACTGGTGAACTATGCATCTTGCCATTTAACCTTTTGCCACAACTATGCAGACTATTTAACAACTCAGGCCAAGGAAGTTAAAGTTCCTAAGCATACTTGTGCAGTGATCTTAGCATTTTAATATGTAAGTGGTCAAGTCCTTCTATATTCAAAGCCCAGAAAAATAAATGAGCTTTCTCATTTAGCTTCATGTGACTGTTTAAGATTGTTTTATGAAACAATAACCAATGTGACTTTCCAAGGTCATGTGCATGTTGGGGACAGAATTCAAATATAAAATGTCAATGCACTCTTAATTAGGTCAAGATGCCTGAGCAAAATTCCTTCTGTCCAAAGTATCCTTTTTATTCATGTGTAGGATAATTAAAATAAATGATGCCCATGAGAAAAGCCATGCTCGATCATCAAAATCCCATTTATCTAGATAAGCTTCAAATCCTTCCTTGTTTTGTTCAGATAAAGTTCATCTGTCTTTGTTTGCAATTGATTTGGCTTTGCTTAAGCTTAGCCTAGTGGGTAGGGGTATTTTTTTGCCTTTGTAGCCTCTATGATTACGCTTACATCAGTGAAAAGAGGAAGGAATCTTTAGACCTTCCAGTTTTCCAGTTGCCCTCATGCTCTTTATCTGAACATTTGTTAGTGACATCGTAGGCCTGGGTATTTGGCCAACCTTAAGAAGCAACAATCCAAAGAGCCATCATCAGGTCCTTCTTCACTCTGAGGTTACAAGGGAAGTCATTGGTTAGACGGCAGGGAAGGGAAACACTGCATTTTTCTCATAGGTAAAGCAGTGGACAATCCGCTCCCGCTTTGCACTGGGGAGATGCCTTGAGACAGGCAGGCGTGCCAAAGACACAGGAAGAGGATTAAACACTCCAATATTTATTTTTGTAATAGATACTTCAGTTCATGTTCTTCCTTTCCAGTATTTATGTTAGAAAGTACCTCCAGCTCCACTGTTTTCTATGGGACAGTTCATGAGTAGTAATCATATCCACACATAATGGTATATTCAGCACTGAAAAGGACAGTTGGCCATAGCCTTTAAAAAGGAAAAAGCACCTTCTCTTCTCGCCTGTCACCTGGAGTAAGAAAACTAGCCTCCACCCCCAAGGGCAACAGTTTCCCTCACAGCTTTCTAAGGGTTCATCATCCTTTTTCCATTCTGCATTTTGTAAGCTGTTCTCTGTGGAGTTTTTTCCCCGCTAAGTTTTAACACGCCAGAAAGATGTTCCCTCACTGAAAACTTGCAGAAAAAAAGAAGTAAATAATGAAGAGCAAGGGATGAAATGAGGATGAAAAGACACTTTGTGTTTAATGGAGAGGAAAAAAAAACCAAACAAAAACCTAATGCTCAACTAGGCCCTAGCTACATTTCTTGTTTTAAAGGGTTCTTGCTTGTTAGTCTGCAATATATACAGGAGATAATACATCAACAGAATTTAGTACATGAAATTAGCAAGTTTTAAACCTCATGTTACTGTTTCGTTGAAAGGAAAATTTCTGTATTCCTGTAGCCTTTCATTAAGGACAAAAAGCAATCTCCATTATTACTTCCTTTTCAGTTCTGCAGACTTGACTTTGGGAGTTGAAACTTTACATCTTTTTCTAAATCAAAGTACTTAATGACTTTAAGTGTGAATTTGAGCTGTCACTGAATTTGAGCTGTCACTGAACTTGGCTTTGATTTTGAGCTTTTTATCATACATGCCTTTCCTGACCAGGGTTGTATACCTGAACTGGAACATTAAATGTGTGTATGCATATCAATTTCTTCATGTTTTTCTGGAGGCATGCTGGCAACTTCTGCAGCTGCAAACTCAAGATTGCATAGGACAGAACAAAGAAAGGAAGAGAAACTGGTAATTTTTGTGTTCGTAATTCTATGAGAGTTTAAGATACGTGCAGTAAGTACCATGACTATTTTTTAAGGACACCGCAGTAGTAAAACTTGCTTTTACAGATCATGTAGTACTAGGCTTCTTCTTCCACTTGTGTATATTGCCTTTTTTTTCAGTGTTGGACAAATTCAGGAAACTTTAAAAAACAGCATGTGAACATACTTTACACTTCACTTTTCAGCATTAAAACTTTCCCAAACTGTAATCACAAGTGTAGATTTGTGACACAGTGTATTCCTTCTTCTAGTATTGATGTAAATACAATCAAGGTACACTGCTAATCAGTTTGTTTCTGCAAGTGAAACACAAAAACTTGCAAAAGTTTCTGGTAGTGGAAATTCGAAAATTCTTAAAGAAACAAAATGCTTTGACTTTCTGTAGTTCTTGAAGGGCTTATCACCTCATGAGAAGAAATCTCCAGAGAACAGAAGATTTTTTTTTTTCAGGGATTGTGGTAAGAGGTCTGGAAATACATTTGACACCCAACTGCCATTTCTTTGTTCCTCTAATTTTAAGTAAGTTGGATTTGTTCTGAATTTTTTATCCAAACCACCATGTCTCCTTAGAAGTTAAAATTCTTATCAATAGTGATGAGAGAAAAAGAGAGAGAAAGTAAACTTTTGCTAGCATAGTTCCAGCACATAGAAGCTAAGGAAAAAAAAATAAGTCTTATCCTCAGCAAAATTAACCAATTTATGATTGAGTTTTAGTGAAGCTGGTGTGGTTTAGGATGATTAGTTTATACACATGTGGCTAGCTGCTATGGGTACCAACTCTGTCAATTATCTTTAAAGTCTTTATAGATACCGTGTTAACTTGGAACCGCAGGCACGGTCAGTGATGGGAGTCTGTCCATTCTTGGAGATACCATCCTTGAACACTGTGTGTGCTCCCATTACTGTTATTAACTAATAAAATAACTGCTTCTAAAAGTCTCACTCTTGCACTTGCACATGCAGAGACAAAACAACATAGCAAAGAAAAGGGAAACAATTCTTGTACTTCTGGAGAAAAAAAAAATGTGTTCCTTGTGGAATAAATTTGCAAGTATATGCAATGAACTGTAAGTAAATAGGCAAGCTTAGTGTTTATAAACAAGAAGCTTCTAGTGTAAAAGATAGTTTTAAGTTGGGGTGAAATAAGCCCCAAATAAGAAAGCTTTCAAACCAATTACATTCTCTTACGACATTTCTGATGTCAAGGAAGATACTTTATGGATTGTACCTAACAAGGAATTCTGTCATTTTGTTGGCTGCTTCTGAGAATAATTGTGTCTGAAAGATATGAACAGAAATTGTCCCAATTTACCTGGTGTCTATACGAGAATATTCTGGGTCTGCTCTAAGTAGAAGCCTGTACAGGTACCATCTGGTATCTGGAGACCTGAAGAAGCAATTTGAAATATCAGAATTGCTATCTGGTTATTGAATACTGATACTGGTGTATTGCACTGATATGTTTAAAAGAAGGGGCAAAATCAGGAGCATATCATTTCTGTGTACATACAAGTGATGTGGAGGGAAAATGTAAACACCAAGCTTCGAAGGAGAACCAAAACCACCAACAAGCACAAAGGAAAATAATAAAAGAGAGCCAAAATACCTTTTTACACACAGTGTATGATCCAAGTTCTTAAGTTTCTTCTTAACGGTTACTAACAAGCCCTAGCGTTTCCTCACCAAGATGTGAGTAGATATTTATAAAGGCTATTTATATCCTGTTGGACAAAACCAACTTCTCCATACTGCTCTAAGTGATTCCATTCCACATTTATGGTGAAAACATGTGCTTTATAACTTCACTCCTATGATTTCACGAGGCTTGATCTAAGCCAACATGAAGTTGATTGAGTTTATTAGAAGTTCACGAGCCATGAGACTTTTATCAGGATCCACCAGGCTGTTCATAACTCAAAAGGGGCTGTAACATCCCTGAGGATGAAGACTGCAAAGCTGCAAACAGCAAGCTGCAGATTCAAGTTATGAGGTGCTTGGTCATGCAGTGGTATTTAGCACATAGCCCTGATAGAAGCTCTGTAAAGTGTAATGTCTGAATATAAGACACTGCGGAAGCAGAATAAAGGTTTGCTCTTCTAGCTACCCTCAGCTCTTCTTTCCTTCTCCATGGCACTTGATAGCGAGAAGGCCTTTGTCTTCATCAGTGACAAGACTACATCACATCAGAAGCATAGATCAAGATTCAAATCTTTCTGAAAATCAGGTGTTTAATGCAAAGCAAATCAGCAGGTGAAGTCACATAAACCGTAGTGAACACAGAAATGAAGGCCAAAATGATATCACAATTTCTTTAAAACATTGTTCCGGTTAAATGTGCTTTGAACAAGAGCAGAGCACCACAGTACTATAAGTAGAATGGCTTTAAAAAGTGCAAGAGTACTAGTATTGAGTTGACTAGCCCTAACTCTCCAACACGGCTTCATTCTTGCACACCTTTAGTAGTTTCAATAGAAAAAAGACACTATTCCTGTTTATGACAAAAATGCTAGTACAAATTGTCCATTGACAAAAACTGCAGAACTCATCTTCTACCATGCACTCTGTAAAGAGGTAGTAATTAACTTCATTGTTTGTCTTTCAAGTCATAATTACCCTTGCTTCATTCCGTATAATGAGAAAGGGTGAAGTTTAGAAGCCAAGAACTCTTAGATTAGGAAAAATTTGGATCATGAAGAAAAAGAAAGACCTGAATGTCCTTTAATGGAAACTATTAGAAGCAGAGGTAGGCAAGTTTATTAATCACAATATTAATGAGCATACTTTTCTGAAGATTGGAAACACAATGTGTGAGAAACTGTGTAATCTTTGAGAAGACATTTTCCCTTTGTGTTTTTATTAAACTGTAAAAGTAATCAAATCTTACAAATTAATTTCCAAATTATACAAAAGCTCATGAAAAAGGACTAGGCAACAAAATCTAAAAAAGCAGGTATTTTTAATAAAATATAAAACCCCCAAATTTTAAAAACTGTACACTTTTTTTATTTCAGTTGAGGATCATGCTTTACTTCTTGAGAAAGTTCATCTGATGGCAAATGCCAAAAGCAATAGAAGTGAAAGCATATGTTGTCTGAACTAGGTTCATCCAACTCCCTCTTCCCTTGTGGTCATACAATACTGATGTGCCGACACATGTGCAAACAAATCTTTGTGACGAGCAGCCAAAATACAAGACCACAGAAAAGGCAAATAGCAAGATATAGGGACAAACATGATTACTGTACAGAGTCCAGAAAATTGAGAGAGGGAAATACACAAAGCATGCAGTCCATCAGGGTGCTGAAGTGTCTTTGTGTACCAGGTGGACAGTGTTAGGGCCATCACTTACCTGGACATGTATACATGAAGACAGAAAGACAATTCCTTCCTCTATACAACAGAATACATGTGTAACAGATGACCTGCTTCAGACTCAAATCTGGGATTCTGAAATGGCATCAACTGCCATGGTTCCATTGGTTTCACGGATTTCCAGAGTTAGTTGATATTTTGGGGTCTTCATTAGCCCTTACTCTTGACAAAATTTCCATTAGTAATAAACAGGAATTATGCGTGAATATACATGGAAAGATTAGGCTCCGAACATTCAGTCTCAGTTTGAGTTCCCTGATGTTTATTTCTGTTTTGCTGAATTTTTAGTATTATCTAGCTTTTGTTAACCAGACATTATATTTTTCTGCCTATCATATGCCTTTTCAGTTATCTCCTTTCCAGGAAAGGAGGCACTATGAACTGTTAAAATGAGAGGATACAACTTGAATGTCACTTCAACCACAAACAAAGTCACATAAATCAAATGGGTCAGACTGCTAAAAGAAGCACTTTACCCCAAATACTCTTTTTGGTTTAACTGCTGCAAACATATATACCTTCAGTATGATTTCAAGTGAGTGAGAGAGCCAAACCCAAAACACAGCATGTCCTCCTTTCTGTTTGGTTAAACTCCTGATAGGCTGCCAAAGTGGATATGGCAGGGTTGTGTGTGTGACTTCAAACAAGGGTTTGTAAGCTCTTGAGGCACTGAGTGTACCTGCTGTTAGGAGAGAAAAGATGCAGCAGATGTCTGGAAAAGGAGAGGACAGAGGATGACACTCTTTCAGCTGTCCCCATATTGTGACATGACTCTTAACTAGAGTCCCAATGCTGTCCTCATTAACATTTAAAGGAAGAGGTAACTGGACATTCCTACCACTCTAGTTCTCATTTCAGGTTTTTTCTGCTTCCATTTTAACATACTGAGCTCAGTGTTAATTATTCCTGCTGTCCCTGAAGTTACTGGCAGAACTTACATCTTTTTCTGCAGGAGAAAAAGAGAGCATGTTCTCTCTTCAGCCTTGTATATTTTCCTTCTCTTGGCACTCTGTTTTGAAGAGTTCTTTGTCCTAGATGCGTATCTCAGTAATTCTGAAAGCATTTCTACTTCTCATGTCTTCAGTCCTGGGTTGGCTTCATTTCAAGATAATATTTTGAGTAAAGTGCATATGAACTCTCACACAGAGGGAGAGTGAGGTTATAGGAATATAGTATGAGACATACCAGACTAAACTATGGATCTGTCTACATTTGGAGCTTCTTTTCAATTCCCACATTTTAGGGAACAGTTTAAAGCTAGGCAAGTGGTCTCTTCAGATCTGGGATATGCCACTCCAAGTGTTCAGAGATGGAAGAGATACCTTTATACTGTGTTAAAGGATTGGATGGCTTTTTATTCCGCAGTTTTTCTGCATACAAACTTTTAGTATCCGCTGGATTATTGTATG
>VWZK01008395.1:0-21393 GCA_013396935.1 Baryphthengus martii | reverse complement strand
TGGTGAGGTGTGGCGTGCGGTGAGGGGTGTGGTGTGCGGTGTGGTGTGGTCAGGGCTGCGGTTGTGGTGTGTGGTGCGATGGAGGTGTATAGTGAAGGGTGCGGTGAGCGTGTGGTGTGCTGAGCGGTGCGGTGCGTGGTGCGCTGCGTGGTGTGGGGTGGGGTGTATAAGTGAAGGGTGCGGTGAGGCGTGCGGAGAGGTGTGGGGTGTGCTGTGGCAATCTCTGGCCAAGCGAGGGCAAGCTCAGCGAGGTGTGTGGTGCGGTAGTGCATGGGGTGGTGAGGTGCGATGGCTTGGCGTGCGGTGCGCTATGCCGTGTGTGGTGTGAGAGTGTGGTTCTGAGTATCCTGCGAGGGTGTTCGGCATTAAGGGGCGTAGGACTCTCAGGGGGAATGTGGAACGGTGTGCTGTGGGACGCAGAATAGTCTGGTCAGGGCAACTAGTCGCCATCTTCCCGTGCTGCCTGCGACTCCTCTGGTTTCTGCTGCCCTTGCAGACAAATGTGAGAAATTCACTCTTTGAAGGAGCACGGAGCCAGCGTCCTGATTTCAGAAGTGATATATATGAGTCAAGTCTGGCATCTGAAATGTCTGCTTTGTTTTTTGGCAACAGGACTTGGGTGCCCGATAGCTCTCAGCAGTCAGAGATATCTACATACTGTCACCAGGTGACTGTTTTAATTGCCGATGACTGGCAAAGCTGCCCTTAACCTGTATGTACCAAGAAACAGAAGCATGTCCAGGAACATTTCTGGACACTGGAACACAATCATCTGTGATGTTAAATTGTTATACAGTCGCATGGCACATATTTGGTCTGGGCTGCTCCTGGGCATATGTTGGCCCTTCAGCATGCTGTGGAGGTTTCCCAGTAGATGATTGATGGACAGCCAGTCTATTCTGAAAGCTTTTCACAAGACTAGACTGGACTGCTCCTTGCACTTTGGCCTCTGTCTGCTGGAGCATTCCCAAAGCAAGTCTAGTTTTCTGTTATTTTTATGTCTTCTGGTACTGTCCTGTAACTGAGCATTGGGTATACTTGTCTCGAAACATCTTCCATGCTCTCATTTGGAGTTGAGTGAAACTGCAAGAGGTGCATCAGTGCTTGGCATATGAAATTGGCAAAGATCACTCTCTTCTTCATACCTGGTAGGAGAAAGGAAAACTATTTTCTAATGTGCCCAGAGTTGCACATGGAAAACCTACTTGAGAAAAGCACATTCCCGTGTTAGATCTTCTGCTGTGAAGTCAGATTTCAATACATATTCATCCCAGGGGTGCTGTATAAAAAAGTCAATGATAGGAGTTAAAAATAACCATTAAAAGCTAAACATAAGCTTAAGAAATACCATCTATTTTCTACCATCTATTTTCTTTATAGGGAGTCTTGACTAATCATACCTTTGAAATGGAATAAACAAAAAATTCCCTTCAGAAACCTAGAATTTAGTTTTATGAGCCTGGCTGAACCTTGTGGCTGCAACAGCATCACTGTCATTTTACACTGTGGTCTCATAAGAATGTGGGAAGAAAAATATTCACATGGTGGCAAGGAGAGTTGTGACAGAATGACGAGGTTAAATTTCAGGCTGCTTTCTGGCTCTTGGTTAAAGATACTGTATTGTGGTTTTCTTACGTACGTCTTCTTCATGTGAAACAAATGACAACTTCAGGGAATACTCTCCTTCCTAGGGACTCTTCAGAAAATTGCTGTTCCAAGTTTAAAATACTACTACAACCATAATTATTTCTTCTCTCACTTTCCTAAAATTTCTCTTTTCTTATTTTTACACTTTAATGTGGGGTTTCTTCTGCTTCTAACCAGAATTCTCTTTTTTTTTTTCCAAATCCAAAAGTGTCTGCAAAGTATGAGAGCTCCCCAAAACAGTATCACTTATGTGTTGTAGTGATAGAAAATGAAGGACGGTGCACTGTTAGAATAATCCCAGCACTTAAGTTGTTGTGCAGCACTCTTCTTTGGTAGGTCTCAAAGTGATTAATTCTAGTCTGTGGCAGTTCTACTGAAACTACAGAGGCAGAGAGATAACTGAATTTGTAAGGTAGTCAGACCAGTCAGTGGCTGACCTGGGAGCATCAGAGAACGGGAGCAAGTTGACTGTCTCAGAACCTGTGGCAGCAAAGCTGCTCATTTAACATCATCATAAAGGCAGAGCTACTCAGTTTGATAGGCTGTTACACATCCATGTGATGTCCATCTTCTTTGAAAACAACGAGGGAGTTCTCCTTGGCACTGTGGTTTTGCGTCTTCTCCAGAGGTGCTTCGTAGAGAGGTGTACTGTGGACTTTCTGTGTTTTGTCAAAGCTGTCCATGTTTGCCTTTGCCACGTGGACTACCCAGTCCTACCCGGCAGATTAAAGGTGCGTTCTATGAGGTACACAGACATACGAGGGGTGTACCACAACAGACGGAGTGGTAAGAGACAGCACCCTGATGAGGAAGGCTAAACTGCTATCAGTGTTCAGTTTTGCAACCCTGTTAGGGATTTCATGTTGCACTTGAGCTAGCAGGTGTTAGATGCATTTGCTGATATGAAAAAGCCTAGTGTTTTTGTTACGTTTATCAGCAGAGGGTCACTGAGAGATTTTCTGCCTCTTTTCCAGAGTCAGGACTTAATTGCAGGTTTTGGGGGGGGGCGGGGGAAAGGAACCGCAAAAACATTTGCCCTGCATTCCAGGAAGGAAATCTATTGCAACCACAGGTACCAGAAACCTTTTAGGCTACCTTCAGAGTACAGAAAATGATGATGAGTTTGCCATGCTTGCTAGTTAAAAAACATCAGTGAAGGGAGTTCTTTCAAGCTTGAATTCTGACTGTCAGGTTTAGCAACATTTCAGGGTCATTTTTATGTAGATATTATCACTGTTGAGCTCATCTACACACATACTAGAATGTTTTCAAATATAAGTTTACAGCCACCAAAATGTAATTTTTAATATCTGTAAGAAATTCTGCTTACAACTTCCTGCTCACTAGTGAAGTTTGATGGGCTCCAAGCTAACCTTCCAGCTGCTGTAACTTTTTATTTGACTATTGGTATTCGTGTTTACAGGTCACAAGAAGTATGGGTTTCGTTCACTTGTTAGCATATGAGGCAGGAGTAGAGATAATGGTAAGAAACTAAATACGGACTCCAGACCTTTAGTGAGTACTAGTCAAAATCCCTGCATTCTGCTTCTAAAATTAGATGACAGCTGTAGGCCACTTTCACCGTAACGCCAGATACTTAAAGGTCTGCCTAATGAGATCAGAGTAACAACTTTGCTGAAGTACCTTTTCCTATGTCTTAGATTCCCAAGATGTTAGTGCTGTTCACTGACAGTGCAATGCAAGATGCCACAGTTCTCACCTTACAGCTGGGAGCTATAGCATGGATAAGAATGAAAACTTAATAGATGCTATCTTCCATGCAATGAAATCATGTATGGTTCACAGTACGAATGTGTCTTTTATGGTTGTTGATTTTAAAATAGGGAAGGAGTTAAGGCATCAAGTTGCTCTGAATTCAGTTTAAGATAAAACATCTCTCGAAGGACATCGGCATATGTGGCTTGAGACTCTCGCTTACGTTTAGATTGTACATCTAAGGAAGAATATATGTTGATTATATAAAACGTACTTAAAGTATATGTAATAGCAGTTACTTAGAGATATTTAGCTTATGTTCAGCAGTCAGTCTTTCAAGGCACATATAAACAGTCTAAGAAGGGGAAGAAGCTAAGCTCGCTCATTCAAAACTCTGTGGCATTAGTTTTTCTCATAGTGAGTTGGTGGGACAGCAGAAACTACACGCAGTTTGTATGAAGCAGATTGGTTATTGGGTTATGGAAAGCCGCAGACCTGTTGTGACAGCGATGAGGAACTGGAGCAGAACAGAATGAAGAACAAACAGGTTTGAGCAAGTGTTGCTGCTACTGATTAAAGAACACATCAAAAGCCCAAAGAGCTGGATTTCCCAGCTGTAGGCACTTGGATTGGAGCTTCTGATCCTGAGACATAACCACTGCTAACAGCACTATGGGAAGGATGTGCATTTGTTGCCAGATCTGTTGTGAATAGAAGCAAGGGATTGTTGCACAGCAGTGGAAGCTTAATGGTGTGTTCTTGTCTTAGCACCCAAGAGTCACAATTACATATGTGCTGGCATCAATGTGCCGTCTTTATTGATGAACAGTTTAAACATCCTGAAACTGCACTGATTGTTGTGGACTAAAAAGATGAAAATACAAATCATTTCAACTGCTCCATCTAGTAGTCTCTTGACAAAATAATAATAGCTTCTTCTAAGAAGATAGAGTTGTTTCTGTCTTTCTGTGGAAGTAAAACTGGAGATATTTCTCTTCAAAACTGAACCTGGAAGTTGTAGCTGTGTACTGCTTCTGCTCCGAAGTCAGAGCACACAGCCAGCCTGAAACAGACAGGCCAATTCTTCTGAACAGCTTGGCAGAGCAGTAGCTGAGAGAGACTGGGAGTTGCTCTCTGTTAACATAGTAATTGCTGCACTTTAAAGCTGTGCTATTTGCTTTTGTAAGTCATCTTCACTCTGTTTAAGTCAGTGGTGCGTGTTAGTGGAATGTCTGTCACAGCACCTACAGAGACATGTGACACATTTTCTGAATATCTGGTCTTTAAGATCTGGCTTTTGTATCTAAACTGATCTTGAGGGAGTGTGACAAATGTCCAGCCAGCATGCCAAATTCAGTGTTCTGTTGTCCAATTAAGAAGCATGAAAAAACCATCCCTCAAAAGAATGTAAGCACATATCAATTTGGGATAAACAGTTCTAATGCTTATTTAATGCTTGTTTAAATAAGCAATGGTGGCTTTGTTCCTTCAGTATGCCTAAAGCACGAAAGTACAAGATGCAGCATTGTTACCCACTAGGATAACTGGCTTTTAATTTCAGTGCATTTTCATATTCAGAATCTCATTTTGAAACTAAGACAAAAAAATAGGTGAGTGAAGGAAACTGAAAATCTTTTCTTATGATGTGAGGGGTTTATTTTTTTTTTTGTTTAAAAAGGTAGTACCCTTTCACTGAGAGGATGAGCATCTAGAGTCATGTATGTTGTTTGTTTCTCAAGAATGTGTTTATGGATTCTTATTCCTATGGCCTCTGCCAAATCAGCTGCTAATAATGAGAGAGCAGCAAATTCTAGCCTATCCTTGCCATTGCGCTGTAAACATCAGATGATGCTTAGGTCAGTTAGAGCTAACTGACCAGTAGACAGCAGTGGTCCTCTCTAAGTTCTGGTATGGACTTTGAGTCTATGTTAAAGATTACAGTGAGAGAGACTGAAGTCAACCTGGTTTACCTCTGGTCACCTCTGAAATTGCAGAGATGGTAGTTAGTGATTCCTGAACAAATTGAGAGCGGAGTTCCTGTCAGCCTTCGTTAATGTCAGCTTTAAATCACTTTTAATCAGGGTGGTGTTTGTGAAAAGACTTGTCTTGCGTACTGCAGTCCTGCATAGGATCTGCTCACAAGATTAATACAGCAGGGTGAGAGGCAAGATATACATCTGCACATTGTTAATGGTCTTCAAACTTAGCCAGAAATGGGACTATGTTAAGAAATTACTAAATAGTTCACTTTTTCTCCGGCTTTTTGACCAGGAGGGGCAAAAAGCGCTGTTTAGCGTCATCTATGAGGCTAAGCAGGGTTAAGATTTTCTTTGGTTGAAAACCTATTCTGTGGAAATTGATCTGTTCTGAAACTGTGATCTAAGCAGAAGTGTGTGACTTGGAAGTTTGATATTTAGCAGATTAGCCATTTGTTATCTTCCCTTTCATTTAAGTGTAAATTGTTTTTAAAAGCTAAAATACATGTTTTATAAGAAACACTAAAGGATATTGCTGTGTACCATTTTGCTTCATCAGTTCATTGTGGCAAACTGTGTTCATCAGTGTGAGGTATAGAAGCGAGACAGCCTGGCTTCAGGCACAGACTAAAGTGCCTCAGCCTGGGAATCTGGATCCTGGTACAGACCATTGGTTGGTTCATCACCATGTGCAGTGCCTCTGTATGGCAGTTCTGCATTAGGTGAGCTGAAGCCCTTTATTCCGATTTCTCCCTCTCCATTGAGTATGAGGGAAGCTGCAGATGCGTAAGATGCACAACCTGACACTAGACCCTGAATCAACACCTGCTTCCTCTCCTTTATTGTCCACGTTCTTCCTTCTCTAGTATCTCTGCAATCAATACGCTTCATAGTTCTAATCAAAAAAAGGCAAAAAATAGTAGCAAGTGTTCTATTCTTCATTGGTTTTTAAAGAATTGTTTTTCACGGCCTGAAAAAGTCACTTGTTAGTTCTCTTCAACACTACACTTTGGACTGTGTGCCCTCCCAAACCACAGTTTTTTATACTTTTGAATATATTCCAACAATACATTCATACTAGGACTAGGGATAAGTAGCAGCAATGCAAAATGTTGTATAAAAATAATTGTTATTGGATGTAATGGATTGCAATATTTTCATGCAAAGTTTATGGCTTCCTAAAACCTGTCTCAGAGGCATTCAGATTAGCATCTATGCTTATACTTCTGCACAGCTCCTAGCCAAGTACTTTGCTCAGGCAGCTTGATGGCTCTGAGGATGGCAGATCAGCACACAAAAGAACTCAGAGTTACAGTTTTATTTTTGTTCTTCAGTTTCTGAGATGCTCATGGTAGCATATTGTTTATTGCTTGTTGTGCTACTGTGAGTTTGATCAGCAGTACCCAAAGATGTTTGGGGGTTTAGACAGGAGAAGGAAGAACGTTGAACACAAGCTAAGTTTAGTCTAAATCATGGCCTCCATAAAAATCTTGAAATTCTGTGGAAAGTGCATCCAGTGAGTTTATCCGCTGGATAAACTGGATGCACTTTCTGAATGTCCTTCATAAAATTTTAAGGCTGAAACAACTGCTGTGAGTATACTGTTCGGTGCTTTGCACAACTGCACAGTGCTTTGACTTCCATCTGTAAAGATCACCTTTGGGTGATGCTCTGTGGGGTATAGTTGAGAGACACAGTGTTGAGCTGACATTTTCTGATTTTCCGATCTGCTTTGAATAGGAGTTGCCGTATGTGCATTTGGGCCCTTTCAGAGGGGAGACTGTTAACGGTGTTTAAGAGACATCTCTAGGAACTATGCAGATAGCCAGTGTATTTTAACAATGGCATGAATTTACTGAAGTTTTGGAAATTAGTCACCTGAAGTCCTGATTTTCATTTATATGAAACACCCCTTCATTTTGATCCATTCCACCAGTGTTAATGTATTCTAGCCTTACTGATGTTCTCAAGTTATTGTATGCTAAGCATAAAAAGGCAAAGACAAAGACTGTAACTTTCTGGGAGAAACGGGAGCAACCGTAGAAGAAGAATAAACTCTTTCTGGCACAAAGAAGGGCATGCTGTTTCTCTCATTACTTAGTTGGGCACCACCAGCAAGGAAACTCGTATTACTGGGTAGTTATTCCTTGTCTTGCCATCATCTGCCTACCGCAGCCCATTTCGCTGGGGTACAGAAGCTGGTCTAATCATAAGCCTAACAAGGTCGTATGATCAGAGCACATCTGACATTTTCATAACTTCTGGATCTGAGAGCTGAGCCGAATGTTCCTGCTTGGAAGGATCTGCGCTGCACTGTGTACAGTGGCCTTCCCGAGCTGTGTTCTGTCAAGCAGCCATGCATGAAGTAAGAAGGAAAGGAGGTTTGGGGATGCGAGGAGGTGTGCCAGCATCCACTGTGTTGCATATATGCCAAGATAGGCCCCCCTTAGAAGGCCCTCTATTCACAGCATCGTATGACAAAGCCTTTAGCCATTTCCAAGTGTAACATACAGAGGCAAAGTGAGAAACATGAGCTGCAGGAATTAACACTAATCTTCCTGATGCAATAGCAGAACTAACAACACAATCAATGAAACCTTTCATCACTATGGTATCTGGATAATATTTGCATAAATGTTTCAGGAATGGGTGACTTGTCTGGAGAACACCGTTTGTTTCCTCTTCTCTCACAGCCTTTGCTGAAGGGGCTGACAGTCCCTTCCGATCCGCAGTCCTTTAGAGCTAGCACCTTCACAGAGAATTCAGTTGTACCATATCCTTTGCTCCAGAGATACAGAGACAAACCAAAAAAAGGTACCGAGTGATTTGTTCCAAGAATAAATTCCAGGCGTTAAAATTTTGAAGAACTGGGGACAAAGCAAGTTTGTTTATTTCATTTCTTAGACTTATGAGTGGTCTTTCCAGCAAAATACATTGTGTTTAGCAGTAATTCCTAACAGGAACGCCAGCCCTCATATTCTGCATTTAATACATTTTGCATGTTCTATGACACATTTTTAGCCTTTGTCCTCCAGTTCCACTTGTTACTGGAATTTGAAAGTTAGATTTTACAAGTGAGACAGTATGTTTGTGGTGCTCAGAATTTTCTGACTGTCCTTGTTTTAGAAACGAAAAGCACTATTGCCTTTAGCAACAAGTAGGCTCTTTAGGTGACCAGAACTGTGTTCAAATTTTTTGCGTGCTTACTTCCCTGTCATGTTAATACAATTCAAAACAAAAGCTGCTGTTAAAATTATGATGTTGCCTCTTGTTCATGGTCTCTCTGGTAACATCACCATGAAAGACAAACAACCTTGAATCAGACAGGCAGCCTGTAAAAAGCATCATTCAGAGCTGTAGTGCTCTTCTGAGAATATTCAGTATAAGTAGTGAAATAAGGAGTCCCAATTGTCTGTCCTATTTTCTCTACCAAACACTCCTCCATACCCAGTTGAGCTGAGACAACTCTTGCCAGTGATAACTGTGTGCTCATGTTGCTCACTTCTAGCAGATTTCAGGTTATGAGTTGTGTTTGTCCTTTTGGATTGAATTCCTCTGTTCAGCTTTTTTTCCTGGTTTGTTTGTTTGTTTGTTTGAAGTGGTGAGCGTTTAAAACAAACACAAAACTGATATTTGGCAGATGCACTAGTCAATAGTGATATGAATGCTTGTTCTGAAAGTACATGAAGATTAATTAATTAATTATTCAGTAAAATGTTTTTGAGTCCCATATTAGGAAAAGACAAGAGCAGTACTAGAGAAAACGAGTAACGTCTTGGTGATGTGAATGATGGAAATTGCTCACACATAAAGAAGACTAAACCTTTTCACTTTTCAAATCAAACTGAGATCTGTTAGCAAGATAGTATTTTGAATACAGCAGACAGCATAGCAGCATATAAAGCCTCCAGCAACTTTTCAAAGTCCTGATACACTTGTTAAAAGGTTGTACAGCACTAAGAGCTGAGGGAATGGCTATGTACATAACATGTCTTGTCTTTTAATGTCCCATTTAGAAGGCGTTCAGAATGATGGAAGATGAAGGATATGTGTGTTAGTTGTTACTGGAAACTAGGTGCATTCTGTTCATTCTAATTCAGAGCTCAAAACTGCAAGCCACCCGATTTCAAGCCAGCAGATCCAACAGTCTAAGCACTTGTGTGAAACAAGCGTGTGAGTCAAAATTCTATGTAGTAGCTCCTGTTACTGCAAAAGCCAATAGAGGTTTTGAGGTTATTTATGTTTTTGGATGGTAGGGGCAAGAACAGTCTTTAAGCAGTGTGAGGATGATTGTCTTAGACTTGGAGGGTCTTTCTCTCTGAGGTAAGAATGGTTTACTCTTTTCAGACTGTACAGAATTCATGAAATGGCACTTCTTAACTGTGCAGTGGTACTTAGAGAGTGAAGAGTGTGCATTACAGCATAGAATCCACTGGTAGAATCCACACTGTAGAAAGAGGGGAAAAGATCAGGTTACTAATAAATGCTAAGAACTGGGAGTCAGATACACTCCTCCCATATCACAAAAGCACAGAATCACTGAGTTGTGGTTGGAAGGGACCTCTGGAAACTAGCTAGTCTAACCTCTCTACTCAAAGCAGGGTCCACAGCATCTGGTTGCTCAGGACTGTGTCCATTTGGCTTTTGAATATCTCTAGGGATGGAGATATTCAAACCTCTCTGGGAAACCTGCTTCAATGGTTGATCACCATTTTAGTGAAAATGTTGTCTCCTCTGTTTAAGTGGGATTTCCTCTATTTCAATTTGTGCCTCTTGCCTCATGCTACCAATAACAAGAGTCCGGATCCATCTTCTTTACTGACCTACCTCGTTAAGTATTTATATACCTGGGTAAGAGGAGCTCAAGCCTTCTTTTCTCCAGGATGATCATTGATAGATCTGTCAGTCTTTCCCCAGATGACATGTCCTTACATCTCCTGACCACAAGCCACATGCATGCCTGACTCTTTTACCTGAGTGCTTTGTTCCACAGAGTGAAGATGTTTAAACTCAGTTGTGAGACTTACTCAGGTCATACCTGCCAGTTACTTAGAGGTGCTTAGAAGGTAAGAGTTGTGGCTAAGAGGAAAAAATAAAAAAGTTTAGTTAGGATTCTTGCACTTCATTATTGAAGAGAGATTAGAAAGTTTGTTCTCAATTACACAAAACCAATATAAGTTGGAAAAGGATAGAAGACAAGTGGAAGATGACTACATGCAGAGAGGGTGACACTGTGGAAGGAAAAGCTGAAAGTTGAAGATAGAGGGGATAAGAAGGATAGGAAAGATGAAAAGACAGCTGCATAGATTGAGGACATGATTTTGATGACCCACCCATTGTTGCATAAATTAATCATGAGGAAATAATTGGTAGAGCTAGTACATTATTTAACTGAAGTGAAAATCATAGTAATACAAGACTAGATCAGCATGAAATCACCGTAATTTAAGTAAGCTTTTATTTCCCATTTTAAAAATGTGTATGTGATTGTTATCTTCAACAGCCTATTACTTGTAGCACTATTTAAATATCCAGATTAATTCTACAGATACATCTTTTCCTTAAATTATGAGTGCAGTTCCTTCAAGGGGAATAGTCAAGGAAATATTTTGCATTGGTTAATTTCTTCTATATAGGTAACAGCTCATTCTCTAATGCTTTTGCAGCAGTGCAGAAGAAAGTGGTGAAAGTTAACAACTGGAAACCAAAACATCTAACTGTGGAATATCTTTCTGTTGCTCTCATGAAAGGGGCAACAAAACCTAAAGAGAGAATAAGATTTGTTTGAGTGGAGCAGTGAAAATAGCAGTGTTCAGTGATCAAAAGAAAAGGTGATGAAGACAGTCCTTTGCTGTTTTAGAAGAGGGGCAGAGGAGATATAGCCAGCTCTTTTTATGTAGAGGAATAACAACGTTTGTATCATAATTAAGGGGAACAGTATTTGTCACCCTCTGTTTTATTCTTGTGAGATGACCAACTTCCTTAGATTGCTCAGGACACAATGACAAGGTTCCTCAGTTCTACCAAAAGCTATTGTTGATCCCAGGGTTGCATTTGTTTCTTTCCAGAACATTTATTTGCATAAAATTTCTTGACACATTAGGGCTTTTTTACCTGAAGGAAGGATGAAAGCAAAGGAGCCTTGAAAGAAGGGATGAGCTTTGCAAAAGGATTTAGCATGGCCGTTTCCCTTTGTGAATGACATACAGATCTGCTTCTGAAGCCATCTGTGAGAAATTAAGACATATTGTTTTGATATTCTGCTGAATATATAGGTCAAGTCTATGCAATGTTTTTTGTAATAAAGTATAATTTATTCATTTTGAAATATTTAATAGTGAATATGTTGTATTTATAGTTACATTAATTCTATAATACTGTAAAATGGGAATTGTTTCTTTTATAGTGAGTAAGTGATCCTCTGGTATAAAGAATCATCCTGTTCTATTCAGAACTTGTCCCGTGGTGTGTAGGTTTCATGTAAATCCTAAGGTGAAAATAAATTCACTGTAAATCTACTGGTATAACAGAGCTGAATGGTTCTTTAGTGGAACGCTTTCTGTTTTGCTTCTGAGGTGCAGTGATGGTCCTTCCCGACCTATAACAGGTTACATTCCCTTTGTAGCCCTTAGGTAGTATATTCCCTACAAGGTACATAAGGAGCAGTGTAATTTTTGTGGTGAATGCTTGGATGATGTTATTTTGAAAGCTAGGTTCCAACTGAAACCTTTTAAGGCAAGGGTCCTGGGGCTGTCTGGTGTTATCTAAGGTTTAGTTTGTAAAGTGAAACAGACTAAACCCTTCCAGTTGGTTTCTCTTTAGACAGATATATTAATAGCCAATTATGTATGGCCAAAATCTTCTTTAAAGTCAAAACACAGAGTAAGCACAGAGATCAGGCCCACGATCAAATGTTTATGGATTAGGTGCAGAACATGTAATCAAGGCAGTAACAAAGAACTTTTCACATTGCTATAGCTGTCAAATGGCTGAAGAAGTCTTTTGTCTTGGATGCTACTCATCTTCTGATTTTGTACTACCAGCTCAATATTAAAAGCACAGATGTTAAAGTTTTAGCTGTTTTTGTGCTGTAGTGATAGGATTTCATTTTGCCTCGCAGTAGTGTATTTCTAGAGGAGAATTTTGAACAACTTTTTTGTTGCACAAGACTTTATTTTTTTAGTTCTAAGGACTGTTACTGGCACAGAGAAGATGGAGAGTCTGCCAGATATTTGTACACACTAAACAGAGACTGAATACAATACAGATGGTAATAACTTTTTGCTAATGTGAAAAGAATGTTTTATTTGAGATCTGGAAGGATTACTGAAACTGACTGATCTATCACTCCTGTAAAAGAAGTGCAGACAAAAAATAGGTACTAAAACAGTCAAAGACATTTATAATGGCCCCATGCATTTTGTTGCAGTTATCAAGAGCATTAATTGTTTTGTTTGGTTTGTACTTATCCCTTAGTATTGATTTATAGTAGTGACCAAGTGGGCTGTTTTTAATTAAACAGGTCATTCAACACCTTATTTTGAGATATGACTACTTGTTCAGTTTCAGCTGATTGTAAAATCGGAAGCAGATGTGGATATTCATACCAAAGAAATGGGCTCTCAGGATCGTTTTAACTTTCAAGTACTATTTAGTGGGCTTTTAAGATTTATTTATTGAGGAAGCTGACAATTCATGAGAGGACTGCAGAGCCTAACTGTGGAAAAAAGTCATCTTTGTGTAGATACAGTCCGTGAAGCTCATGGGAACTAGTTAAATACATAGAACAACCTCTTATGTGCTTACAAATACAGAGCTTAAGTGAACGGATATTTAAAAACACATGAAATTTCTGTTGGGAAGAAAGCAACTTTCAAAATGACTTGCTGGAAAGGGAAGGAGGGAGGTGCCTCAGAATAGAGGAATATGAGTCAGAGTTAAAGGAAACAAAAATTACGTGAAATGCCACAAAATATTGGAGGGAAGAGGCAGAGCAATGCAGGCTGTTACCATCAGCCGATGGTGGCCTGTCCCTTATGTCGCTGTGCTCTCGCAGAAAGACACAAAACACTAACTGGACCAGCAGACATACACAGAGTATTTTAAAATAGACTTGTGTCTCTTCCTCCCCCCTCCATGCTGAATATTTCTTTTCCTTCCCTTGTTCTTTTCCTCTGCTGTTATACAGCAGGGATTCTATGTCTAGAGTTACAGCTGCAAGACATGAGGGCCAAGATGTTCAGTGGCTTTGTTTTGTTTTGATTTCTAGGGGCAATATGTAGCAATCCTGTCTGTTCATCCATCTGTTTCTCTACTTAGATCCACTGGTGCCTGAATATTCGAGTTCATCAGGTAGCAGGAAGACAGCTTCATGCTCTCTTACCTGTTAGCTCAGTTTGTGTCTTCGTATGACAGAAGTGCTGCCCCAAAGAGGAAATTGCCCTTTCAAATGCAGAGGACAGAAAAGCTGTTGGCTGCTTGCCTTGTCTCAGGCTGGCTAAGGGATATTCACCCCTCAAAAATGATCTTTTCCTGATGCTCACACTCTTATCTGATGACCCACACTTTTTAAGCTGGCTTGGTAAGCTAGTGTTCAGAGAACCTACAGACAGGGAACTTTTCCTGGTCACAGAGAAAGACATGGAGGGTTTGTGTACTCTGCATGGCTGTTTCAGAGGGCATTGGTGGCTGTCTGGTTCTGTAAAGCAGAGATCTCTGCTAATTTACTGATCAGAATTAAATAGTCCTCTCTGACATCTGTGTTGTCCTGGCTAAGACTACTGAGGCTCAAGCTGGTTTATTCATTGGCCATACAGATGTGTCCCTGTATTTAGGGAAAATACAGAAGTTTGATTACCACCTGTTACAACTATTGCTTGCTGAAACACTAGGACAATGTGTGATGCCATTCACTATCTTTCTCTGCAACATTTGTGCAGCTTTGTGCTACGCACTGAGGGAAACAGTGCTGAAAGGGTATTACTGAAATTGCAAAGCCGAGTCCTGCCTGAATTAAGCTTTGTACCCTCTTCTGTACATGTTATGACATAATCACGAATTGACATCATACTCTTCTAGAGCAAGCTGCGTGCAGGTGGGATCTTCAGAGAACAGCGCTGGCAATATTCATTATGTCTCTTAAACCTGAGCAAGTTGTTTCTTCCTCAGTCATACAAGTTCCACAGCTTTCATGTATGTGGGGCCTGTTTTTCCATCTTTATTTTAAATGTGATTTGCAGATTACAAGTTCCTTCTGCAAAGCTCGGAGATGCTACAGTTGCAAAAACCAAATAAGGATGGATGAAACATATGTTTTTCCTCATCTTGTTTTTCAAAATAGAAGCCATTTTCACTGAAACAGCTTGAGACAAACATCCTGACTGGAAAATTTCAGCCTGAATACTTAAGAAGAGAAGTTGGATAGTAGTTTAAGTTGTTTACGTTATATCTGAAAATAGCACAGTTAATGCTAAATATGTTAATTAGATGTTAATGATAAACAGTATTACCCTCTCTCCCTCCAGTGCCACTTATGTCAGAGCATCAGTTTCAGAATGCATTTCGGAGTGAGGCGTTTGAATTGTTTTCCAATTTGTCTTCATATTGTCTTTTGCCTTGTCTTTTATCTTCGTGATTTTTCCTCATTCTAATTTCCCACTTCATGCTGGTTTCCATTTATGACTTCAGCAGCATCAGAAACAATAGGTTTGGTTGGTGAAGGGTATTTGTGTCCGCAAGAGAACTTGGTTTTACTCCCTTTGGGTTTTGCATACAAGTGGCAATCAAATCAGGCCCAAAAACAAAATACTTGACAGTTTTTTTGACTGTGGTGCCAATGGTCTATATTTTGATTTATGGTATGTGTGCTTGGTTTTGTTTAGTACCTACCTGAAATCAATGAATTGCCAAACTAAAATCAAATTATACTGAAATGTGGCCTGGCTTACTGAGAAAGGTTATAAAAGAGAAAGATTCTCTTACTGAAAAAGGTTATGAAATCTCTGCAGATTCTTTGAACTGGCCTAACTTGTAAGCTTTTGCTTGAGCTGAAAGCCAGTTTTACTTCACAAGGCTTACTTTAGAATTTTGTGATAAAACTTCATAACTCCGTTCAAGTTTGTGTTTAAGGTTGGCTTGAATGTATTTACTAATCATCATACAATGACATGATTTTTGGAGTATCTTTCAAAGATCTGTCAAATGTGGTTTATTGTATTGATTGTACTGTTGTACAACCTGTTATTGAAATAAATGAGGTAGTAACGTGTATGCTACCAAGCTGAAAGTCTGCATCTAATTCCTTCTGTGTAAGTTCATAGAGGAAGGAGAAAGGACGCCTTCGCAATCCCCTGTTTTAGGGCCGCAGACAGCACCTGGCCACCAAGGGGAGATTGATGGTAATCTCGTATTTCCTCACATTCTGACAGATTGTGGCAAATTATGAGCATGGTAACTCCATAGTGTGGTTTCTAGTCCGTAGCACATTAACATCACATTTTTGCAAGTGCTCTGCCTGTCCTCCAAGAACAGAGTAATTAGCAGCAGTGCACTGTCAAACTGGAAGGATGAAATACACGGATCTGTGGGACATGTCCTCACTCAGGCACTGCTGTGTATTGTCATAAATGTTCTATGTCAAGTATTAAAAGGAATGATCCTTGACTATGTAGATGGCAGCAAGGCGGAAGGCACTACAGACAGTTTTTGAGAACAGGACAGACACACTAAAGTGATCTTGGCAAGCTGTTGCAAGGGAGAAAAGTACAAGTCAATGGGGATGAATGGGAAATGCTATGCTGGGATTAAAAGAACCAACAATTCAAATGTTGACAATAAATCAGAAGTGGTCCTTATAGTTTAGTGGATCAAAACATTAGATGACAATAATACATGTTAGATCATATTTATTATCTCAGAATTGCAAGAAAAACAAAAAATGTATTAGCAACAGAAAAGCAGTTGCCATGGTAGGAGATACAGATAGAAAGATTTTGTGCTTTTAAGAGCTGTTTGCACACAATAAAAAAAGCTGAGTGTTCTTTTAGTCACTTGTTTTTCTTTCTTCAACTGGTTTCCTGTTAAACTTCATTAACTATTGTCTCTGACTTGACATTCAGTCCTTGAATAGGTGGTTATTGTTGTCATGCTTTGGTTTTGTTTTCCACGCATAAAATTACTGTTTTGAGGACTGCTTATTTTTCCAGTTGCAAGTTTCCTAGCGAATTTGTGGTGATAGTGAAGATTCAGTAGCTGACTGTAAGAAGCATGATGAGGGTGCCTTTAGGGAACCAAATCACACTGTGCATTGTCATTCTTTTGAAACTTGTTTAGGAGGAATTGCACCCAAATTCTTTATTTTTTATTTACAATTTACTAGCCTGGCAATAGTAGGAACTAGTTTCTAATGAAACCCATGTTCTCATCTGTTTCTAAACCTTGTTCAACTTCCTTCATAAAGAGAGGCTAATGAAGCCTTATCAGGCACAGCTCTATTTTTGCGTTGCAGATCAGGTATCTGAGATGCCTTTTTTTTTAGATTGCAGTTCCTCACAGAATCTCTTCAGTCTCACTATCTTCATGCACGTGTATATACATACTCTGTGGCACATTCTCCATCTATGCATACACTATTAAATTTCTTATGGGCTTGCTGGGTGTGTAGCTCTTTTCCATCTGCTTTATATGGGAAGAGAAAGACACAGTCACTGTGTTTTTTTCCAGAAAATTCGTATATTTGACCTTTTAGACAAGGAAATCATAGAGGCAAGGTGAGAAGGAACATGTGGAAATAAAAAATTCCCAGGCCTCTGGCCAGATAATCTCAGCAGAAGCTTTAACTGCTTATAGCTTCCTCATGAAAACCCGATACTATGCGTAAGAGCTGTTAACAACATTTTTATCTGTGATTTTGATTAATTCTTCACCTTTTATTAACCTGTCAGTTGTAAATTTTTTCCAATAGATCTTTGGTTTTTTTTGAGCAAAATAGTCCCTAATAAATTATTTCTTATTAAGTACTCATTACAAATTGTAGAGAAGTTGTCCGTAAGTTTCTTACTGAACGTCATGATAACGAGAGTGGATGTGCCACCACTTGTGGCACATTTGAAGCACATTTTCATGGTGGAGTTTGGTGAGTTTTCACCTACCTGACTGGTCGGGCAAGTTTGGAACTGAATGTCATTCATGTCCTGAATAGAAAGTAACATGAACCAAAATGGCAGTTGATACTCATCCACATAGCCCCCATGGCACTGAGACAAGTGACGGCATCTGAACTTTGGGTCTGTGGGCCTTGCCTTAGATTTTCAATGCTTGTATTACCTGAATGGAATTGTATTCAGACTGTAGTCTGAACAAAGTTGCTAAAGCACTGGTCAGGATCATTGCTGTCTTGACACATGGATGAGTTTATCAGTCAGTCTGAAAAGTGTCTCATTTTGGGTTGTGTCCTGATCTCTGTGATTGTGCAGGCTGTGACCATTTGAAGCATGACTCAGTGATTGGCCTTGTCTAACCACAGGCTCTACTTGCAAATTGTCAATCTTCATTATAGTGAATGGTCTTGCATTCAAATAAAAGGAGCCACATCATGGAGAAAGTAACATACAGATCAACTGCCACTAACCCTTTTCTGAGGTATGCGATTTCATTTTCTCTTCCAGCAAATATTACGGCATGCTCGTGGAAATGCCACAAAGGTGATTTTTCTCATTACCGATGGATATTCCAATGGGGGAGACCCAAGACCCATTGCAGCATCCTTACGTGAATTTGGAGTGGAGATCTTCACCTTCGGGATATGGCAGGGGAATATCCGAGAGCTGAATGACATGGCTTCTCATCCAAAAGAAGACCACTGTTACCTTCTTCACAGTTTTACTGAGTTTGAAGCTCTAGCACGCAGGGCTCTTCATGAAGGTATTGATGTACTAACCTCAGAGATCTACAGAGCAGAGAGGTCTGAAAAGAAAGCTCCAGTGTAGTCTTGTAATTACATTTCATGTAATGTTGATTTTTTTTTTTTTTCACTTTCTAACAGAGATGTTTGTTGCTCAGATAAAACGATAAGCTTTTTTGACTAAGTCATCATCAAAAAACATGTGAGCCAAATTCTCCTCTTTGGTATGTGCATACTTGCCTCCATTAAGCTCTTCATTTTGTCCCAAAATAGAAACTATGGTCTTGGGCCAGTGTAACTTCCGCTTGAATAAATGAACCTTATAGTCATATGCATAGTTGTCCAAAAGAGGCACCTAGTGCACACCTTAGAACTAGTCTTAATACCTGTTAGTATTTTATACAGCAACAAAGCTGGCCTTTTCAGAACTGGTTTAGATCTTTGTGTATACGGTATAAATTATTTATTTTTATGACCCTATACATTCAGTAGAACTGGACAGACCAGGGGATTGAAGGAGAATATGGACTGTGTTTTTATTTATAGTCTACCATATTCTAAAAACAAAAGTTATTCCTTAAAAACAGAGTAAGTTTAGACTAGCAAGTGAAAACACATTGCTAGTGTTTGTAACTAGACCTTTGTTTATAAGCCATGTTTTGCTGCTTGATTGGGGCTTAGAACATGCATCACACTAGCCGTTAGAATTTATTTGCTACACCTAATGTTTAGAAACATGCTACTTACACAGAAGTAGTGTGGTTTACTGCTGTTCTGTTTGTTCCAGATAATGTTTAATTTGTCTATGTAAATGTGTCAAAGGAAAGATTTTGGTTTTTGGTATGACCAGCTGGTTGTACATGCCATGACCAGATACTCTCCTGATGCCAAAGATGGCATCCACCAAAGCCAGGACAAGCTGTCTCAGCAGCTTCTGTTGGGAGCAGGACTGCATGCTGGCAGTATTAGGCCCAAATGAAGCTGAGAAAATTTGAGAATCCTTGCACCACTGATTACAGTGAGTCTCTTTCCAGAATAAGAACACCAATTTTTTTTTTTTAGTGTTTTGAATGTAGCAAGGCTCTGCTTCATGCTGCCATTGCTACTGCTTAGAAGTGGAGCCTAGGGTTTTTAAGAAACATAACACTAAATGTCATGATGTGAGGTTATGGAAGGACTTCTGTTTAGATTTTTTGTTAATAGATTGATACCCTTTCAGACCTGCCCTCTGGCAGCTATATCCAAGAAGATATATCGCATTGTTCATATCTCTGTGAAGCAAATGAAAACTGCTGCGACATCATGGCAAGCTGTAAATGTGGCACTCACACTGGTCAGTTCGAGTGCATCTGTGAAAAAGGATACTATGGGAAGGGACTACAACATGAATGCACAGGTGAGTCTCATTTCTCAATACTTGGGTTTCTCCATATGTCCTGAATATATGGCTAACCTAGTTGAGGACAAAAAGTTCTATTTGGGATTATGGCTATAAACTTGGATCAGAATACATTTGAGTCTGTTGAAAAACTCTCTCTGGCTAAAGATACAGAATAGTTCAAACTCATCTTATACTTTGTCTCCAGCAACAGCCCAAAGAGATGCACAGGAAAGAGGTAAGGATAGGACGAATGTTCTGACACAGTAAAGCTTTCCTAAAACACAGCTCACCAACAATTTGTGACTAGAGTTGACCAAGTCTGAGGTAGTATCTTTTGCACTCAAGCGCTCTTAGTAAATCTTTTCCTTCATGAATTTTGCTGATCACTTCAATTTTCATAAACTTTCCTGTTTGGAGAGGGATTGTATATTTGGATCATTGCAGGATAAATCCTTGGTGAAACTTACAGTCAATTAAATGTTCTGTAATTCTCTCATGTTGACTTTCAGTTGCTAAAGAGGAGGAAAGTCACTAAACAGAAACTTGGCATCACATTTTGCTAAGATTGTTGTTGTTACTGCTTTTTGGACAAGTCCTTTTACTAATATGCATTCAAAGTTTACAGTTGAAATACAACAATTCACAGTTCTTTATTGTTGGAGGAGGTATGCAGGTCTTATTCCACTCCAGTTTTTGCGAAGATGAAAGTTCCAAAATTATCAGAGCATATCTGAACTCTGTTTTATTTGTATTGTGACCTGGACAAAAAGAGTACTGATAATCAAATATTTCTCAACTAGAAACAAAATATAGTCTTTATGTTTATCTTGTTTGTATTCTCATATTCCTACTTATATTCTGCATGTCATGGTTCTTACAAGATGTTTCCTCATGAGATGTGAACTAAGTAAAATGGATATATGAATCACAGTTGTATATCTGTATATGCTGCTTTTTTAAATGCGATTTTCATGACATGTAGGGAGTCTCTTGATGTAACTTGTAGGAGCTGGTAGTTCTGTTTTGAGAACAAGTCCAAGTGAGTTTGTGACTAGAAGTTAAAGAATTCCTTCATCGGAAAGAATAATGGAACTGTGATGGCTGTATGCCTGCACAAGGAGGATTGTAAGGATACAGTGAGGGATCCAGGCTATAGGTAAGCACATGATGAAGAAAGGATGTTGCTAGAAAGAACTGGGATATTTCACTGTGTGGGAGTCAATCAGTTGTATTCTACTCCCTGTCGGTTATCACCTTGTAATTTACCTTACCCCTCTGGAGAATCTTTCCTTTGTTCGGTAGTAAGGTGTCGAGCAAGAATTCATTTGGCTTTGAGTGCTATGGGAGTAGAGGAATGTAGTTGGAGTCAATGTCAGCACTGACACATTGGATCAGAATCCTATATTATGTTAGTGGGTACCACTTCCTTGTTGCTTAATTAACTAAACGAAGATACACTATTCCATTTTGCTTATTTTCAGGTGTAATTCTGATTTGTCTCAGCAAAGTAAAATTTTCATCATAATTTTTTCTTTTATAATTCAAGTCAATTTCCTTCACCACAAGTGCCCTAGTGACCTGTTGAACAAAATAAATGCATTTCTGCCTCTATCATTAGCTTGTATCATTAAATACCATTTTGAGCTATTCCTAAAGATAGCAGGTGTATCATTTTGGACTTATCTTTTGTACATGAAAGGATCTTTTGATGGGATGAGCATGCGTTTCAAGTGCCACCAAAAATTATAACAGTCTGATTTCTTTAAATGCAT
>VWZK01008393.1:13956-25814 GCA_013396935.1 Baryphthengus martii | reverse complement strand
GTTGTAGTCGGTGGGGATCGGGCTCTTCTCCCAGGCAACTAGTGACACAGTGAGGGGGTCCGGCCTGAAGCTGCACCAGGAGAGGTTTAGGTTGGATCTTAGGAAGCACTTCCTCACGGAAAGGGGGATTAAACGCTGGAATGGACCACCCAGGGAGGTGGTGGAGCCACCATCCCTGGAGGTGTTTAAGGAAAGACTGGATGTGGCACTTAGTGCCATGGTCTAGCTACGTGTTGGGGTGTTGGGGTCATAGGCTGGACTTGATGATCTCAGAGGTCTATTCCAGCCTCAAGAATTCTGTGTCCACATGCCTGGTGCTTTCCTACCGCCGTATCTATGCCTGTGGGTTCCTGGAAGTGATTGTGAGCACAAACAGCCAGCCAGCCCATGCCTTGCTAGCATGGTTTATTAATTAGCTCTAATTCATTGCGCTCATTGGGAATTCCCTGTGAACACTTCAAAGCGCTCGATGCAGCTCTTTGCTTTCCGGCACGTGATTCCTGGCGCCGTAGTTGCTATCGTGTGGCTGGGAGACTTCTTGAAGCTGCAAAGTTACCTCATTTGTGAGGAATAAAGCCGCACGGATCCCGGAATTTTTCGGCACCGATCGCTGGTGGAGAACTGTGTTAATTGCTGTGTTACGCTGGGGAAGGGTAAAGCTGCTCCAGCTCTTAATCAAAGGACCGTAGCCCCTCGGAGAGAAACATCCCGCAGACTGTCTTACCTCCGAGTGTTTGGCAGCTGAGGGCGAGAGAGGTACCAAAGTAATTTTTCTTGAAGTAAGCAAAAATGTATTATCTTTAAAATCCCCCCCCCCCTCATTTAACTGTTTTCACTTTAGCTTTTTAATTAGGGACAGGCTGCTCTGGGGAATTGGTTCTTGCCCGTGTCTGCCTGCGTGCGGTGACTCGTCCCCCGTCAGCCGTTGCAAGGGGAGTGGGAGTGATGTTTGCAATCATCCCGTGGCCCACCTCCTAGTGCCTCACTAACATCTTGGTTACAGAGCAAGCAAGAAGTCAAGCTCCATCTTTTCCATCTGTTTTCGTGGAAAGAGCTTTTCGAAGAATATAAGAGGAATAGCATGTGGTGGGGAAGGCTTAGTGCACTTGAGTTACCAAGAGAAAAGTGCTCATGGGATACGGAGATAATAAGTCTCTTTGTACTCCAGGTTGCAATCATAGAATCATAGAATGGTCAGGGTTGGAAGGGACCTTCAACATCATCTAGTTCCAACCCCCCTGCCATGGGCAGGGACACCTCTCACTAGAGCAGATTGCTCAGAACCCCATCCAGCCTGGCCTTAAAAACTTCCAGGGATGGGGCTTCCACCACCTCTCTGGGCAACCTGTTCCAGTGTCTCACCACCCTCATGGGGAAGAACTTCTTCCTAACATCTAATCTAAACCTAACCTAACGTCTAATCTAAATCAAAACCTTGTTCCCAGTTTTCCTACTTTTCTCACAAGTCCAATGTTTCTATAATTTCTGACTTCTGTGCTTAATGTATATGTAGCAGCAAAATGCAGTTTTGGCCTCCCTTAAACACCTCAAAATGTCCGTTCCTGTGCATGCAGAAGCCATTGATGGATTGTTACTGTGGAGTATTCTAAGAGTAACAGGAGGAGGAGTATCAGAGAATCATTAAGGTTGGAAATAACCTTCAAGATCATCAAGTCCAACCATCTACTAAACATTATCATGACCACTAAACCTTATGACCACTAAACCATGTCTTGAAGTGTCTCATCTATACAGCTTCTTGAACACCTCCAGGGATGATGATTCCACCACCTCCCTGGGCAGCCTATTCCAAAACCTCACCGCTCTCTCAGTAAGGAATTTTTTTTCTAATATCCAACCTAAACCTCTCCTGGTGCAACTTAAGCCCTTTTCCTTTCGACCTGTAGTAAAAACTTCTTGTACCAGGGTGTGAAAGCATCAATCGTGCGTCAGCGCCCCTGTATCACAAGGTTCTTCTCCGTCATGTCGCGTTCCCGTGACATACCCGACGTTTTCATCCTCAACATTTCTGACTCAGTTTTGGGGGTGGATCGGGGCAGAAAAGGAAAGCTTTGTGTTTCTTGGAGAGCTGTTAAAAAGTTCATCCTGGAGAGCCAGAAGCTGCTCAGATTTTCTTCCCTTCGGAGCGCGGGCTTCAGATCCGCGTTATCGCACATGAACTTATCTTGATTAATTCTGCCGGAGATACGGGAGCAGTTCCCTCGAGTTCTTGTGAAAACGAGAGGGACGCACTATCTCGCCATCATCCTCTCTCGGCGTCGGAGTGTCTGTCTACTGGCATGACTTGAAGCCAAGGGAAATTGCTTGACATCACTGAAAATTTCTGAGCATCTAGACAAGGGGGAGTTTGGCACTCGGAGGGTGAATTCCGAAGCCAGTTTTATCCATTGGATGGTGCAGATCGTGTTGACGCACACGCTTCATTGCTTCTGTTAATTCCTCAAGGTAGACTTCCCCAGGTGAAGTAGCAGCAATTTTAAGATGTGCTACTAACCTATTTCAGGATTGTTATTTTTTTTTTTTTTTCTATTTTTATTTCCCTTTTCTTTTGGCAGGTGGGCGGTTGCCCCACTCCTAGCTAAATGTGCACAGTTTCTGAGCGTAAGTTTGTGATTCTGGTGAATGGAAAAGAAGAGATGTGGATGTTTTTCAGAGTTTGAGGGAAATCCTCTCCTGAGAAACATCAGCAAATTAATCTACACTCTATAGAAAGACATAATGCTTCAAACCGTGATCTCAATACACTGATATCCTACTCAGGTAACGAGTATAGATCTATGGAAGCTTCATGTTTTTAAGACAGAGATTATTAAAATATGTCACTTTCTGCTCATTTTTTTTGTTGGAAACCTCTTATTTTAAAAAAAAAAATAAATCAAACAGCCTAGTTTCTGCTAGGGAAACTTTCTTCTGAATTGAGCGTGAAATGTTTGGGTGTTGGTTGTTCTGTTGGGTTTTTTTTTTCTTTTATCAGAAAAATCTTTTTCAGATCCATTTCAGACTCTTGCTTTGATCAAGAAACAAGTTGCCAATCAGTCTATTGAAATTCTCAAAAGCCCCCGTACAGCTTTTCCAAAGGAGACAGAAAAAAAATGAAAAATAAATATTTAGGAAGTTCATTCTGAGTTTTGTTTCTTCCGACACAAGCTCAAAGCCGGGCTTTGCCAAACACACATTTCTCCCGAAATGGCTGTTGTCTGTTCTTTTTTTTTTTTTTTTAGCTTTGCTTTGCTTTTCATTTTTGTTGTTCTTTGACAAGCCTATCTCAGTCGTGTCAAAGAGGACCTCACTTAACCAAAACAGCAGCAGTTAACAATATCCAGCCTCTGATCAGTGTTTTCCTCCTGAGACTTGCCGACGTTTATTTTGCCAGTCTTGAGAGGTGGTTGCTTTTCCAGTCAACTCTGCCTTTGATATTACAGCTAAGGAAAGCTGCTAAATTTGTCCTGGCTGTGTTTTCTTTTGGAGCATTTCTCTGGACAAGTGTTTCAGCTCTTCCTTTCCTGTTCTGTCTGATATCTAGGGGTAAACACACCCGGACACATGCACATAACACACAGACAGGGGAGGTTTTCTCCAGGAGACCGGTGTTGGTTTCTTGTAATTAGAGGCTTAAAATACTTATTTCATTCAGTTTTGGGGTTTGAAGGACTAGCTGACGCTTTTGATGCCATCCCCATCGTTCTTGTCTTGCCCAAGGGTCTTTTTATCATCAATCTCTTCCATGTTTTCCTATTATTGCAGGGGATTTGAGTGAGTAACATTTCTCTTTAGTGTAGTAGAACTTAAAGAGAAATGAGGGTGACTTCAAGAAATGCTAATTTAGCAACATCTTCCTTTTAAAAACTTTGCTCCATGGCAATAAGAGTAACAAATTACGTTTTGATATTCCGTGACTGTAGGGAAGTATTGTTTTCACTTGAATGAGGATACTGAGTCAGGTTTAAGGGTAAAATGTCTGAGGAGCACATTCATTTTAAAAGAAAAATTTTAGAAACTATTTTGTTTACCTCCCAGGAAAGCCCTGTTTAGGCTGAAGAGCCAATGAATGGATTATAGCTTCAGTGCCTTCCGTTCATTTTTGCCTTTTGTCCCAGTTTGAGACGAATTCAGAGGAGAAATTCATTCTTCTGGGCATGGGCTGACGACATAGGATAAACTCCAAGACAAAAATCACTCCAAGACACCTTTCCAGATGTTCTTCTGTGTAGATACCTAAGTAGGTCTTTAAGTCCTTAACCTGCAAAGTTTTTGAGGATCTTCTGCGCATCTAAAACCAAAATTGGGCTCTTCTTTTAATCTTTACTCAAAATACCTTGTCCTAGAAGAAGATAGTATCAGAAGTGAGTCTAGAAGTCAGGAGTCTTGAGCTACTCAAGGGCTTTGTGTCGTGCCTTTCAGTTATATTTTGCACATCAGTAAAGTTCTCCCCTCATTTTTATGGCATTCCAGGATTTCTGTGATGTGTATGGAATAGCTGCTGCAATTACATGTGGTGTATGCTCTAAAAATGTTTAAATATCTAAAATGACCGTGCTGCTTTATTGTTTCCTTTCCGTGGGGAAAAATGGTTTGGGTTTGGATACCTCAGAAAGGCAATAAGAGACGGTCAGAAGTCGTAATTTTATAGAATCATAGAATAGTTTCGGTTGGAAGGGACCTTGAAAGATCATTGAGTCCAACCCCCCTGCACTGAGCAGGGATGTCTTCAAATAGAGCAGGTTGCTCAGAGCCCTCACCAATCTCCCCTGGAATGGTTCCAGGGATGGGGCAGCGACCACCTCTCTGGGCAACCTGGGCCAGAGTCCCACCACCCTCAGCGTCAACAACTTTTCCCTTCTCTCCAGTCTAAACCTCCCTCTTTTAGTTTCAAACCATCCCCCCTTGTCCTGTCCCAACAGGCCCTGCTGAAATGTCTGTCCCCATCTTTCTTATAGACCCCTTGAAGTCCTGAAAGGCCTTCAATAAGATCTCCCTGCAGCCTTCTCCAGGCTGAACAACCCCAACTCTCAGCATTTTCTTTGTAGCAGAGATGCTCCAGTCCTTGGATCATTTGTAATTATTATTTTACTAATGATGTATATTGAGGGCTGAGGAGGAGCATAAGAGCACTTGTTGAGTCTGAAATACCCCATTTGTCAATGATACCCGGATATATCCTAAACATTTTTTGGTGTTATATACGTTGGTAGGTCAAAGTGGGGCTCTGTAGAGAAACTGGGAACTTGGTTTCCATCTAGGAAGGTTTATTTATCACCTCTATGCTCAAGTCCTAGTTCAAGATGCTTCCTGAAGAGCTGTTGATGTGTTAAGGGGCACTTGGGATGTGTATCTGTCTCGTTGGGGTGAGAATGTCAATGTCTCTCGCTGTCACTTGAGCGACTGGTGTAAAACCAGGGATGGTGGGGTCTGGTTCCTGGACCCACACTGCACAAGCAGTTTGCACCATCCCTAGAAGGTGAAACTGATTGTGTGAGGAGATGTCAAAACCACAAGGTACACATAAAAGCATGGATGTATGATCCTACCTGAGCTGCTCATCCACCAGAGCGATATTTGAGGAGAATTTGGGAAGCACGGGCTCATCTTTCACAAGATTAGGAAGAAACCTTTAACTTCATAAAATCCCTTTCTTGGAGCAATGTGCTGCTGTGACGTTGAGTCCATCTCACATGTAGACGACAATGTTTTACCAAGAAGTAACACCAGCTTTATCCAGGGTGGAGACTGAAGCACCCGTAAATTAAATCATATGTGGGTGGACGATGGAAAGATAAGAAATATGAAGGTGGTGACACACTGGAATGGGTTCCCCAGAGAAGCTGTGGACGCCTCATCCCTGGAAGTGTTGAAGCCCAGGCTGGATGAGGCTCTGAGCAACCTGGTCTAGTGGGAGGTGTCCCTGCCCATGGCAGGGGGGTTGGAACTAGATGATCTTGAAGGTCCCTTCCAACGCAAGCCATTCTATGATAAACCACGGACCTTGGTGGCTCTTTCCTCTGCACATGAAGAGGCTGAGGTGGAAGAACAGAAGTAACATAAAGAGAAGGGAGCAGCAGAGAGAGAACGAAAAGCAAAGGAAATCACGGAAGAAAAATTTTCACGTGTCAACATCATTTCCATATGCAAGGAATGTCCTTCCCCAGCTAGTTGTTTTTATTTGTCAGGGGAATATTTCTGCCTTTCATGTAGTAAAGGCTGCAATTTAACCAGCGAGACGTGCTTTAAAATGTTAAAAGTCATCGTGAGTGTGTCAGAGAAGATCAGTTCACACTGAGGATGCAGAAGATTTTGGGTAGTTTTCAATATTCCCACAAACCATAACATGATTTTTTTTTTTTTCCCAAAACATCAACCTTTTGGATTACAATGATGAGAAATATTTGAATCTTTTGTTGTTGTTGTCTTTTTTTTTTTTTTTTTTCTTCCCCTTTTGCTTAAGCAAGTTTTAATTTTTACTGCCAGTCTTGGTGATGTCTGTTCTGGAGAGTTGCAGGAAAAGCTGATAAGGGCATAGGACAGAAATCTTTGTGCTTATCTCGCTGCAACACATGGAGCTGAGAGTGCATCCTTTTCCTGTCCTAGGACAGGAGACGTAAACTGACCATCTCCTGACAGCAGTGACTTCAAACAGAGCCTCTAACGTCTAGAGGGTATGAATCTTCTCTCAACTTCAGAGGCCAGCTAGGTGAAAGTGGGTCACTGGCTGTTTAGAAAGCTGGTTTTATGCCAGAAAGAAAAAAAAAAAAAATCTCAAGAAAAAACCCAACACATTTCTGATAACTGCTGGGTCAATAGACATCTCTGGAGACATCGTAGCGTTTTGTGGGTTTGGGGTGGGGTTTTTTTAATCCCCGAAGGGCATAAATTCAGCATGACTGCTAATTGTTTGTTTAGACTTTTACCAGAAGGTGAATTAAAGTATTTTAATAAATAAATAAATAAATAAGAAGAATTAACTGTTTTGGTTTTTTTCTAAGACAATTTTATAAAAGTCAGAGTTGTGCTATCAGATTTGGGACAAAAGTCAGACAAAAATTGTCCTCAAAGAAGGGGTTGTTTGGCCGGTGAGTGTCTTTATAGACAAACATCAGAAGTTTTCTTTTATGTATTGTCTTGAAGTGACCTAGAAATGAAGGGTCTAAGTCAAAGGGAATGTGAATTGGAGCAAAGAGAACCTTCCACCAGAACTCTTCCCTGAGCCTTGGTGTGACTGTACCTCAGGATCTTAGCCAAGGTCTGTGCTGGGGCTCTACATTCGTAACCAAGTCTTGGAAAAATATAAACACGGTTATGGATTGGTTGGACCGGCTCATTTCTGTGATGTTGAATAATTNTGCAAGCTCCAGAGCCCCAGCTCCCTCAGCCTCTCCTCAGCAGGGAGATGCTCCACTCCCTTCATAAGCTCCGTGGCTCTGCACTGGACTCTCTCCAGTAGTTCTCTGTCCTTCTGGAACTGGAGTGCCCAGAACTGGATCTGGTCCTCCAGCTGGGGCCTCACCAGGGCAGAGTAGACGGGGAGGAGAACCTTCCTCAACCTGCTGGCCACACAGGTCGAGAGAGGTAAGCAGATAAGCACAAAGAAGCCCCAACTTGCAGCTTTTCTTCTGACCACATGTGGAAATATATCTCAGTGAGACCAAAGCCCAGGAAGAGCAAAATCCAAGAACGAAACCAGAACAAAACCATCAAATATTGATGCTGTACAGTTTGGGGCAAACTGCTTTGCTGCTTTCTGGGCCTTGGCGTCCCTATTGGTAGAGCAGCCCAAGAACTTTGTGGTGATGCCAAATTCAACACAGGAGATCACAGTGGGAAAGACATCTTGAAAGTGCACGATATTTCTCTTCTAATTCCCTACCCGCCTGGCAACGTTGGACTTTATAGAGCGGCCGTGTTCTGAGGTCTACCTTTTGGCTAATGCCAGGCTCCTCATCTGCTTCAGATGTTAACTTTGAGACCTTACCAAGGCTGAAGAAATAGGTATGATCTCGTCCTTGCCCTTTGTTTCAGGATGCAGAACGGTTCCTCCAGATTGCTTGCTTTACTTTTTATTATTTTTAATGTTTTTTCTTTAACAGTCCCTCCTGGTATAAATGTGAGAGCTCTGTGAATTGTTGGCATGAAATCTCAAAGCTTTTCAGCTCTAGTCTGGAATTTGAGATTTACTACAGTCCTTAATCTCAGCTCGTGGTCACATCGCTCTGATAGGGACTGGCTTGGACTGGAAACCCAGCAAACTTTTCTCTCTTTCCTCCTTCCAATCAGATCCATTTCTGTCCCAGCAAACCCCAGATAACTTCCTCAACGCAGCTCAGATTGTACAAAGCGGCTCTAGGACCCTCCAGCGGCGGGATGAATGGGATCCCTAGGGTCCTTATGATTAATCTCATTATAATCTCAACTTTCTAGTTCTCTTCCAGCCCCCGTGAATCAGATGCAAATTGTACCCTGTAGAGTTGGCTAATCTGTCATCTGTAGCAAACCTTTCTCTTCTGGTATTTAAACAAAATCACCTTGGAACCTTTCACATTGTCTTTCTTAGAGGGCTATCAGCTCTCCAGGATTTGTGTTATTCCCAGCTCTGCTTTAAGGACACAAACACAACTGCTGGTGGAAGCTGCAAAAACTTCTCTTAAAGTGCTGCACGTCTGCAACCAGATTAAATTTGTTGAGACTAAAGTTTTTCTTCCACTTTCAAACTACTCAAGGCATAAATCTTGACAGTTTCAGGTTCAGAATCGAAACACGGAGATGCTGATCACAGAATGTTAGCAGTTGGAAGGGACCTCGAAAGATCATCTAGTCCAACCCCCGATCCTGGTCTTCTGGGAAGCAGAGCAACTCGAGCTGGGAGTTCAGCTCCGAGCTTACACCCGCATCCCCTTTTCTTCACAGCAGGAAAACTGGAAACTGGTCTGAGTACCGGTTGTGAAGATCCCAGTCTGTGAGGGAACACACCGTGCCTCGTGCACAGCTCACCCTTCCCCTAGACTTTGAAAAATTAGATCAGCTTCCTCTCTCTGAATCCATTTTACCTTCTGCACTTGCACCGAGTTAACACCGTGACTGGGTAGACGACGGGCTACGAACTGGGGCAGAGCCAGAAATTGGGATGGTGATTCTACTCACCCTTCGTTATTCGTACTTTTGTGACTCGTATTTCTTGGCAGGGTTCCCTTTTCCACATTGGCTTGGTAAATAAAGCGTTTTGAGGCTTTCCTATCGAAGGGATAATGCTTTGAGTTTTTTGAACTGGTCCATAACTCTTGAGTAAGGGAATTTGCCCTTTGCTTTCGAGCCCAAAGAAAAATTCAGGTAGCTATTGGTTCAGTTCTCTCCCAAAAAACCTGACCTGCTACTGTCATTCATCACCCATCCTCCACGTCCCTTGGCCACTGTCCGAAATGCCATGTTACCGACTTTCAGTAATTCCTGTTGGATATTGCACGGCTCGGGGAGGCCATCGCTCAGCTCTCCGACTACCCCAGGCTTCGGCAANGCCTTCCCCCTCCCCTCACCCCCCACGCCCCAGCCTGCCAGGGATTTCATGACTGTCGGTAAATTCCTTAGTTACTTGAGAAGCCGTTGCTAGAGAAAATGTCCTTTTGTGCGTGTTTGTACTGGCTTCTCTAAATGAGTGTCAATACTGGCATCTGACAGGGCACCGAAAAACCTGTCAGTATCTGCCTTCTCCTGTTAACATTGGCAGCAGCTTCTTGGAACTGTTGCAGGGAAGTAGCTCCGGTGGCCAAATTCTTTCAAAATTCAGATATTACCTGGTTGAAGATGTTTTAACTCTTTCAGGAGATCTCGAAATGTCGCCTTTTTAAGTGTTACCGGAGATGCGAGGTGATCCGGATCCATTTTTCACGCTCAGGACGTAGTTTTTAATTCCTCTCTTCTGTGTTTCTGTGCATTAGGTTTCTTTTCCTAGGAGAAAAGTGAGGAAAGGACCTTAAGGGCTCCTCAAATTCATTCCAGTTTCTCTAGGAGGGATCAGCTCTGTTTGCATCGTTCTTGACAGAGGTGTTTAAAAGAACCAAACCACCCAATGGGTGCCTCTTTTACCTGAACTCCCCAGACTCTGCACAGTCTGTTGTGTGCTTGACTAAACACGGGAAGGCTTTTCCAACTCAGAAAAATGCATTTCTGCCACTACTACTTACTATCTGCTGTTTATTTTTACTGTTGAAGATCATTATTTTTTTAGAGAGTCCAACGTAGAGATCAAACTGTTGGTCTCTTCCGACCTTTGACATTAACATTGCCCTAGGAATTGTAAAACCCAAATCATACATTCCTGCTTGTAGCCTTGGTTTGAGTTTTAATCGCTTCTGGCAGACAGAGATGTGGCTGGCATATTTTCTTTTGTTTGTTTTTTTTATCAAAGTCTGGTTTTTTTACTCTAAATTACCATTTTCTACTTACAACAACTACAACCTGACCGGCCCTTGGTGTGACTCAGGGAAAGGCTCAGCCTCTGACTCTGTGGTGTAGCATCGTAACCATCACCATGACCCTAAACCAACAGATTTTTGCTGGGTCTGACCTTTCCTCTGGACATATTTTAAGGAGTTAAACAATATTACATGGCTTTTCCAGTTTAGAAAGTGTATGTGGGAAGTGGGGGAAGATGCTGGACAGTAGAGATGCACCAGGACAGGTGAGGGGTTGACCTGCTGGAAAGGAGCTCCGCAGAGATGGACCTGGAAGTCCTGGTGGACAAGAAGTTCACCATAAGCCAGCTGTGGGCCCTCATGGTCAAGGCCAATAGCGTCCTGGGGTGCATTAAGGAGAGTGTGGGCAGCAGGTCGAGGGAGGTTCTCTTCCCACTCTGCTCTGCCCTGGTGAGGCCACATCTGAGATATTGTGTCCAGTGCTGGGCTCCCCAGTTCAAGAGAGACAAGGAACTACTGGCGAGAGTCCAGGGGAGGCTGGGACGCTGCTGAGAGGCCTGAAGCATCTTTGTGCCCAGGAAAGGCTGAGAGTCCTGGGGCTGTCCAGCTGGAGAAGACTTAGAGGAGATCTTATCGATGTCTATAAACATCTAAAGGAT
This sequence comes from Baryphthengus martii, assembly GCA_013396935.1. Lineage (NCBI taxonomy): Eukaryota > Metazoa > Chordata > Aves > Coraciiformes > Momotidae > Baryphthengus > Baryphthengus martii. Next base: position 14,734 of record VWZK01008393.1, on the reverse strand, counting down.
GAGTGAAAGGAGGATGGAGCTGGACTCTTTTCAATGGTGCCCTGTGACAGGATGAGGGGCACCGGGCACCAGCTGGAACCCAGGAGGTTTCATCTGAACAGTAGGAAAAACTTGTTTGGTGGGAGGGTTTTGGAGGCTGGCCCAGGCTGCCCAGACAGACTATGGAGTCTCCGTCTCTGGAGAGATTCCCAACCCACCTGAACACTGCGCTGCTGGGTGCCCTGCTCTGGGTGACCCTGCTGGAGCAGGGGGATTGGACTCAAAGAGGTCCCTTCCAACCTCTAACATGCTGGGATTTTGTGACAAGACTAAGCCAGATCTGGCTCCTCCCACCCTATGTAGTCCTCCAGTACCATTCCAGTGGCCTTTTAGCTCCCAAATGTCCCATCTCCCTTCAGAGGATGTCTAACAAGTGCCCTCCGTTTCACGTTGGGGAAGCAGTGATGCCCCAGGGCTGGCTTGTCCACTATTTCACAGGGTCTTGGGTGGGCTTTGCAGGATGGAGAAGACTCTGCTCCTCCAGTTTTACAAACTTAAAGGTAGCTTGAATATACGTTCATGAACAGTGTCAGAAGAATTCCCAGAGGGGCATCCCATGGTGAGCTCCTTCTAAATCAAAGCACAGAGACAACTCAAGCCTTGTGCTTCCTGAACTCCTACAGACGTGCAGCACGCACAGAATCACAGAATCACAGAATGTCTTTGGTTGGAAGAGACCTTCAAGATCATCTAGTCCAACCTTCAACCAGACACTGCAAGCTCACCACTAAACCACGTC
>VWZK01008393.1:0-13867 GCA_013396935.1 Baryphthengus martii | reverse complement strand
GCACTTGGCCTTGTTGAACCTCATACAACTAATCTGGCATGGGCCGGGCTGTTGGAGAAAAGAGAACGTGGTCTCTCTCCAGAGAGTTGAACCTGGCCTAACGACTCCGGGCCTAACAGGATTTACAGATGGTTCTCTTTTGCTGCTTTGGTTTAATGTTGATTTGTTTATCGTCAGCCCAAGATACTAATTGGTGGTTTGCAAGTATAAAGACAAAGCTGTCTGCTCTGAAGAGCTCCCTAATGAAGAACACCACGGCACAGTCAAATCTGCTGCCTAGTGAACCCGTCGCTTTGAGAACATCTCTACCTCCTGGTGAATTCTGATTTTCCCCTGGATTCCCATCTTCTTTGTATTCTTTATTTTTTTTTCCCTCTGCTTTCAATTTTGGGGGGTAGTTTGTGCTTTAATCAACGTTTTACAGCAGAGCTCCTTGAAAGGAATCAAATCACCTCGTTCATTAGGAGCAAACAAAGGTGGTCAGTTGTGGCAACTGGATGGATATTCGAGCTGAGAAGTCGGAAGACCCTGGCAGGGCACAGGATTTTAAGAGGAATGATGGAGCCACATTAGTTTTTAATCCCTTCAACGTGCCACAGTTGATAACAGGTTGTAACACGGATGCGATGCTCGTATCCAGAATAATAATTGAGCAATTCCTCCTCTTTAGTGATGCGTTGGCTTCTTACCCACTATGACTTAGCATGGCTGCTTTTTATGTTGTTTTTTTTTCTTTGAGAGGTGTTGATTGCTGCACAAATAGTCGTGTTAATGGTTGCCCTCTGCACCTTTCCCCCACCACTTCCATTTGGATGTTGTTGCTGCTTTTCCAGAGGTGATTTCCTCTGCAGCAGAGCTGGTGGAACACCCTCTGTGACCGCTTCTCATCTGCTTCAGCCCAGAATCGGCCAGTGACTCTAAATTGTCTTCAGTGCTGGTTTATGGTGTCATTGTTGTTTTCCTCTTTCTCATTGAGCCTCTCATCTTAAATCATTACGTACCTTCCAGCATAAGTCATAGTAGCGTAGAATCATAGAGTGTTAGGGGTTGGATGAGACCTCTGGAGATCATCGAGTCCAACCCCCCTGCCAGAGCAGGATTACCCAGGGCAGGCCACACAGCAACAGGTCCAGGTGGGGCTGGAAAGTCTCCAGAGGAGGAGACTCCACAACCTCTCTGGGCAGCCTGTTCCAGGCTCCATCACCCTCACAGCAAAGAAGTTTCTCCTCATGTTGAGGTGGAATCTCCTACGTTCTAGCTTATACTTGTTATTTCTTGTCCTAATGCTGGGCACCATGAGAAAGAGCCTGGCCCCTTCCACTTGACCCCCACCCCTCAGATCTTTATAGACATTGATCAGATCCCCTCTCAGACTTCTCTTCTGCAGACTAAAGAGCCCCAGGGCTCTCATCCTTTCCTCATAGGAGAGATGTTCAAGTCCCTTCATCACCCTCGTAGCCTCTGTTGGATTCTCTCCAGTAGATCCCTGTCTCTTGAACTGGGGAGCCCAAATCATGTTCTCGTGAAGGAGATAGGTCTGAGAAACTGGTTTCAAGATGGTATGAATGGGCATTGCTGGTAAGCAGTGATGAGAATCTTTACTGGTGGGGTCTTTAGATGTCTTTAATCAGCGTTACATGGATTTTCTTTTGAACCTGTATCTGTGCGCTACGCTGTGTTTCAAGTTGTCCGACTACTGATGTATAAAACATTTTAGATACGCAGAACTAGCAGAACCAGGCTGGATTTCCCACTGAAATATGTCCCAGCTTCCTAATTTTTGTACTATTTAGTGGTAGATTCTCTTTGCCCCAAGTGCATTATAAACACTGAATTTTTTTACTGCCATTCAACTGCTTAAAGTGCTACCTCATTTTTAGCCTCGTTTCCAAGTCAATTAAGCATGTATAAAATCACAGAATCATAGAATTGTTTTGGTTGGAAAAGACCTTTAAGGTCATCAAGTCCAACCATTAACCCATCCCTGCCAGGGCACCACTAACCCCTGTCCCTCAGCACCACATCTTCAAGGCTTTGAAACCCCTCCATGGGTGGGGACTCCACCACTGCTGTGGGCAGCTGGGCCAGGGCTTCACAACCCCTTCAGGCAAGAAATTGTTCCTCGGCTCCAACCTAAACCTCCCCTGGCACAACTTGAGGCCATTTCCTCTTGTCCTATCGCTTGTTCCTTGGAAGCAGATCCCAACAGCCCCTGGCTCCAGCCTCCTGTCAGGGAGTTGTGGAGAGCCAGAAGGTCTCCCTTGAACATCTTTTTCTGCAGGCTGAACAAGCCCAGCTCCCTCAGCCGCTCCTCCAGACCCTTCCCCAGCTCTGTTGCCTTTCTCTGGCCACGCTCCGGACCCTTAATGACCTTCTTGGAGTGAGGGCCCCCAAACTGAACCCAGGCTTCGATGGGTGACCTTCCCAGTACCCAGTCCAGAGGGATGATCCCTGCCCCAGTCCTGCTGGCCACACCAGTGCTCACACAGCCAGGATGCTGATGGTCTTCTTAACCACCTGGGCACACACTGGTTCATCTTCAGCTGCCTGTCAACCAGCACCCTCAGGGCTTTTCCCGCCGAGCACTTCCCAGCGGCTCTGCCCCAGCCTGGAGCGGTGCAGGGGTTGTTGTGCCCCAAGTGCAGGACCCAGCACTTGGCCTTGTTGAACCTAATCCTGTTGGACTTGGCCCACCGATCCAGCCTGGCCAGATTGCTCTGTAGAGCCTCCTGCAGATCAACACGCCCTCCTAACGTGCTGTCATCTGTAATCTGACAGAGGATGCACTCGATGCCCTCGTCCAGATCAGTAATAAAGATATTCAAGAGAATGGGCCCCAGTACTGAGCCCAGGGTAACCCCACTTGTCACTGGCCACCGACTTACTCCGTTTATCTTTTCCATCCTCTCTCACTGATTTTAACCACACTACCTGGGCAGACAGCAGCCTTAGAAACATGAAGTTTCTCCTCTTTGTGAAACTAAATGGTTGCAGAAAAAGGAAAGACAAATTGTTTTCCCAGCTGGCCTCAACTGTATTATTAGACATCGGAGAATGTCTGATCAGAGAGGAAAGCCGTTACGAATGCCATAACCACAAGAACAGCTTCTGTCAGAACTTGCCCTGCATTACATACAGGGTCATCTAACCACAAGATGCAAAGCCACAGGAAGCCGAGTCGCTTTGCTTCGAGTTCCACCAACTGTACTTCTTGAAAATGAAGAACGTAGCTCAGCTTTTGGAGTAGCCGTGACCTTTGTCTACTCTTGGGATGACTTCTTGAAAAACCTCCGTGGCTTTTCCTCAGTCTGCTTTTCCTATGGCCTTCAGTGGGGGGTGGGTTAATGAAACGAAGACATAAAACTGAGCTGGCGTTGCTGAGTCACTGCTGAGATTTGAGGTTGGCTGAGTTGTTGGTGGAGCTCGGCTTAAGATGGAGGGACCACTCAGCTTTTGTAGGGAGCAGAAGGGATTAGCGGAGGGCTCACCTCGTGAAAGGAGAGCAAGGTGGTTGACCGGAAGGAGGTAAAGCAAGTGTAGGAAACAGCTTTTAAGGGTGGATTGTTAAATTGGGAGTAAGCAAAATCTTTTCAAGCGTCTGCGCTCTTGCTAAATGCTGGGCCACTCAAGTCTGCTGGGCAAGGGTTTTCTTTCCTGTTTTCTCCACACCCTTTTAGTGCTTAACGTAAAGCAAGAATTTCTGTGCTACCTGGCGTCTGGTTTCTCTCTGCCTCAGTACACTTAGGACATGAGGAAAAACTTCTTTCCTTTGAAGGTGTCGGAGCCCTGGCCCAGGCTGCCCAGAGAGTTTGTGGAGTCTTCTTGTCTGGAGAGATTCCAAACCCACCTGGACACTTCGCTGCTGGCCTCCTGCTCTGAGTGACCCTGCTAGAGCAGGGGGGTTGGGCTCAATGATCTCCAGAGGGCCCTTCCAACCCTTACCATGCTGGGATTTTGTGACATCTAGGTGAACTACTCCAAGCCTTCCACTGAGTATTTTGAGACCTCAACCACCACCGCATCCCTCTCAACAGAACAGGTTCCCACAATGTGATAGGACAAGGGGAAACGGTTTTAGATTAGAGAAGAGTAGATTTAGACTGGGTGTCAGGAACAAGTTCTTTACCATGACAGTGGTGGAACAATGAAACAGGTTGCCCAGGGAGGTAGTTGAGGCCCCATCCCTGGAGATATTCAAGGTGAGGGTCAACAAGGCTCTGAGCAACTTGCTCTAGTTAAGGACCTCACTGCAGGGGGTTGGACTGGATGACCTTTAGAGATCCTTTCCAACCCAAACCATTCTATGATTCTATGACAAAGGGACAGCAGCTGTGGCCTCTGCTGTTTGCCTTCACTTACCTGTAGACATCAGAGTATTAGAAGCAAATAGGACATTGGGAACAAACTGATCTTTCCTTTAATCTGACATTTCCTCTTGAGTCTTCTTTTTGCTGCTTATTCCGGGAGCAGTTTGCTGTTAAGCCGTGATAAGCATCCCATTCCCAGTCCTTTTGCAAAGCTCCCATGCCAGGAGACATTCCGGGCTGGAACGCTCGCGCTGCCCTCGGGATTGCCTACCTGGCAATTATTTGTATGGTTTTGTACCCGCTCATAGCTTTAACCTCCAAGTCCCTTGAGGCACAGGTTACATGTTTTGTGTGGTTCACTGGGCAACCATAGAGCACTTCACTCCCCCTAGGGCATTACGTAAAGTGTTAATAATAAAATCCTAGGAAATCTATTTGGAATTACAGACACGGGGATTTTCTCCTTGCCGTTTTTTACATTACTGCCAAATCTTTATGCAGTACCAGAAAGGTAATACTTAGTGTAATGAAAGACACGTGTGTCTTTAAAACTCACCCAGGTCAAGATTATAGAGGCAAGCATCCAAAAAAAAAATTTTCAACATTTTTAAAAAATAGAAGAGAAGCAGCAAAGAAGGCTGTGAAATGAAGGCTGTGGGTTGCAAGGTGCAGCAGTCGAAGGGAGGCAGGAAAAGCAGAGCAGAAACACAAAGGTCAGCCATGGAAAACAAGCCAAAGTCTGAGGAGGGCTTTGAAGATGGAGAGTGAAGCTCTTTACTCCAAGGAGAGGAAGGTAAAGCAAACCCAAGCCAGCAACGTGCCCTCGTGGCCAAGAAGGCCAGTGGTCTCCTGGGGTACATTAAGATGAGTGTGGCCAGTAGGTCAAGGGAGGTTCTCCTTCCCTTCTATTTTGCACTGGTGAGGCCACATCTGGAGTATTGGGCTCCCCAGTTCAAGAGGGAACTACTGGAGAGAGTCCATCGGAGGCTGCCAAGATGACTGGAGCATCTCTTTTACAAGGAAAGGTTGAGAGAATGGGAGCTATTCAGCCTGGAGAAGAGCAGCCTGAGAGGAGACCTTGTCAATGTCTATAAATATCTAAAGGGTGGGTGAAAGGAGGATGGAGCCGGACTCTTTTCAGTGGTGCCCAGCAACAGGACAAGGGGCAATGGGCACAAACTGGAATACAGAATGTTCCTTCTAAATATGAGGAGAAACTTCTTTGGTACGAGGGTGTTGGAGCCTTGCCCAGGCTGCCCAGGGAGGTTGTGGAGTCTCCTTCTCTGGAGAGATTCCAAACCCTCCTGGATGCCATCCTGTGTAATGTGCTCTAGGCAAACCTGCTTTGGTGGAGAGGCTGGACTAGATGATCTCCAGAGGTCCTTTCAAACTCCGGCTATTCTGTAATTCTGTGGATGCGAAGCACAAATAAACTAAAAGTTTTCACCTTTAATGTGTGGGAGATGAATTGCCTATGAGCAGAGCAGCTGAGGTAGGACCCTACGAGGGGTCAAACTGTCTCAACGTCATACAGCCATCTATCAGTTGTGAAGCACAAGACCTGTCATCTTCACTTGGGGATAGTTCAGGTTTTCCACGGCATCGAAGTGGTGCTGTAGATACTGCACCTGCTGATGTAAGCTGTTCTCTCCTCAGATGGCTCACACAGATGAGTTGTTCTGCAGGTTGACAGAGCCAAAGTTCTGCCACAGATCACCGATTTCACAAACTGACCACGGAAAGCCGGCATCTTTGTTACAGGTCGCAGCAAACGTGCTCTGTCTTGCTCAGGCTACCAGGCCTGCATAGGTTGTGCTGGCACTTGTAGTCTCCAGGGCTTGCCCAGAAAGTATGCCAAGTGCTTGATGACACGTTTGCCATCTACTTTGTGGCTGAAATGTTCTGTTCACTGTCGTGTTCTCACTAAGGATCACCTTGATTTGGGGTTTCAAGGCAACTTGGATCAGCACTAGTTTGGCCAGCAGGACTAGGGCAGGGATCATTCCTCTGTAATCAGCACCGGGGTGGTTGCCCCTTGAGTCCTGGTTTCAGTTTTGGGCCCCTCACTCCAAGAAGGACCTGGAGGGGCTGGAGTGTGGCCAGAGAAGGGCAACGGAGCTGGGGAAGGGTCTAGAGCAGGAGGCTGGTGAGGAGCGGCTGAGGGAGCTGGGGTAGTTCAGCCTGGAGCAAAGGAGGCTCAGGGGAGACCTTCTTGCTCTCAAAAAATCTTGAAAGGAGATTGGAGCCAGACAGGGTCAGTCTCTTGTTCCAAGGAACAAGTGACAGGATGATAGGAGATGGCCTCAAGTTGCACCAGGGGAAGTTTAGATTAGAAATGAGGAAAAATTTCTTCCCCCAAAAGAGTTGTCAATCCCTGGCCCAGGCTGCCCAGGGCAGTGGTGGAGTCCCCATCCCTGGACGGGTTTCAGAGCCGTGAAGATGTGGTGCTGAGGGACATGGTTTAGTGGTGCCCTGGCAGTGCTGAGTTAACAGTTGGACTCGGTGATCCTAAAGGTCTCTTCCAAATAGAACCATTTCATGTGTCTTTATCACAATAAACACTCCAAAGTGGTCCTTTCTCTGTTTCTTCCCATCTTTCATTCTTTATGCTGCCTTAGCTCCCTAGATCTCCATGAACTGAGAATCACAGTATGTTTTGGATTGAAAGGGACCTTGAAAGATCATCTAATCCAATTTACCTGCATGGAGCAGGGAAATCTGCAACTAGAGCAGGTTGCTCAGAGCCCCAGCCAAGCTCCTCTGGAATGGTTCCAGGGATGGGGCATTGACCACCTCTCTGGGCAACCTGGGACAGGGTCTCACCACCCTCAGTGTAAGCAATTTATTCCTTCTCTCCAGTTCAATCTTCTCTCTTTTAGTTTAAAACCATCCCCCTTTGTCCTGTCCCAACAGGCCCTGCTCCAAAGTCTCTCCCCATCTTTCTGACAGGCCCCTGGAATTCCTTAAAGGCCCCCAGAAGGTCTCTCCCTGGAGCCTCCTCTACTCCAGGCTACACAAGCCCAACTCTCCCAGCCTGGCCTCCCAGCAGAGGGTTCCAGCCCTCCCAGCATTGCTGGGGCTCCTCTGGCCCCGCTCCACCAGCTCCCTGTCTCTCCTGGGCTGAGGACTCCCGAGCTGGACTCAGCGCTCCCTGGAACTCCTAGAAAAAGTCTAATTCAAGCTTATTAGAAACCTTTGTCAAATTGCTTTGTCACCTTAACTGCCAGACTTCTTTTTCAGGATGAGGGGGATAGAGGCAGAATTGAAGGGACATCCAGGACTCTAGCAAATGTACAAGAGTTTCCAATCCTTGTCCTATAGTAGGAAGCCTCAGGAATGGGAAATAGTTTGTTTCTTGCTGGAATAAGAGGGAGTTTTTCTGCTTTCCCTGTTAAGACAGCAACAGCTACTGCCATTCCCTGCTGCCTGTTGTGGAGTGTGGGGATAAAAACCCAAGAACGAAGGTTTTGTTCTGTCCTTGCCTCCTCAAACAGTTTTTCCATGCTAAATGATGTCACTTGCGAAGCTTGTGTTGCTTCTTGCTCGTGGTTACAGTCATCCCATCTTTCCTTCCTTCGATACTCTCGTTGCCAAAGTCAATTTAGAACCGAATTCCAGAAGCCTCTCACCTCGAATCCTGCGATTTATTCACTGTGTGTAAATACCCGCTCCTGGCGACGTGAATGACTGGGGAAAAAAAGTAGCAAAAGCCTGTAAATCCAAATAAACTCAGAAAGTCTTAGGTCGTCTTTAAAGCGCAGTGCTCACTTTTGCTTTTATGCTGCTTGGAATCTAAGATGTGCCTCCAGGAACTCGGAAGCTCACGCTGCAAGTGAGCACAGAACAAGGCAAGTCTCTGCAGAAACGTTGCTCCGCTACCTTTGCTTTTTTGGCCTAGATTTCTCCCTGGTTATTATTTGTTAATTATGTTACAGAGTGCTCACATGTGGGCTAATTGCTTCCCCAGGGAGCTTACAAGAAAATGATGGACAGAACAAGGGCAGGATGTTACACATATCAGATAGGGAAAGGGTAAGGTAGGACACGTCCGCGTTTGAAATCGGAGGAGCGTTGTGGTGCCCGGCGTAGAAAAGTTGGGGGAGGTTATCACCGAAAGTGTTACGGGTTGTTGTGCGGCTCCCGTTTTGTTGATGGAAACAGGCTGGGATCCAGTAAAAATGTTATCACGGAAATCACAGAATGTCTTTGGTTGGAAGAGACCTTTGAGATCATCTAGTCTAACCTTCGACCAAACACCGCAAGCTCACCACTAAACCACATCCCTAAACACCAGGTCCACAAGCCATTTGAATACCTCCAGGGATGGGGACTCCACCACTGCCCTGGGCAAACTATTCTAATGTTTAATGAGCCTTTCAGAGGAAAAATGGTGCCTAACATCCAGTCATGGTTTATATGACAAGCAAGTTGGCATTTTGGATACCTAGAGATTACATCCAGCAAGAGAGAGACGGCGGCTTTGCTGTTTTAGCAGTAGTGAATTCTAAGAAGTGAAAATGCAAAAATAGGCTTTTGTGGGGGGAGAGGGTTGGTACTGATTTGAATTGGCCTGAGGAGTTGACTTGTCAGAATAATCACTGAATCACTATGGTTGGAGAAGACCTTTAAGATCATCAAGTCCAACCATTGTCTAACTCTACCAGGGCCACTACTACACCGTATCCTGAAGCACTATCTCTAGATGGCTTTTAAAGACACCCAGGGACGGCGATTCAACCACCTCCCTGGGCAGCCTGTTCCAGTCTTTGGTTACCCTTATGGCAGAGAAGTTTTTCCACATGTCCAACCTGAACCTCCCCTGGAGCAACCTTTCCTCTGGTCCTAAATGTGAGGAAGCGCCAAAACCAAAGGCAGCAGTGAAGAAAAAATGCAGAAATTTCTGAAAGAAAGCTGCAGGGAGATGGTACCTGGCCTGGTTAGAGTTGCAGGGCTGGGCTGTGTGAATTCTTGAAAACAAGAATAAGATCATAGGATCAGAGAATGGCTTGAGTTGGAAGGGACCTTCAAAATCATCTAATTCCAACCCCCCTGCCATGGGCAGGGACACCTCCCACTAGAGCAGGTTGCTCAGAGCCTCATCCAGCCTGGGCTTAAACACTTCCAGGGATGAGACGTCCACAATTTCTCTGGGCAACCCATTCCAGCGTCTCACCACCCTCAGAATAAAGAACTTCTTCCTAATGTCTAATCTAAATATTCCCTGCTCTAGTTTAAAACCATTGCCCCTTGTCCTGTCACCACAAGCCCTTATAAAAAGTCCCTCCCCATGTTTCCTGTAGACCTCTCCAGATACTGGAGGCCACTATAAGGTCTCCCCAGAGCCTTCTCTTCTCCTGGCTGAACAGACCCAACTCTCTCAACCTGTCCTCATGGGAGAGTTGCTCAAGCCCTCTGATCATCTTTGTGGCCTTCTCTGGAGCCTCTCCAACAGATCCACGTCCTTTAAATGTTGGAAGCTGCAGAGCTGGACACAGTGCTCCAGGCGGGGTCTCACAAGAGTGGAGTAGGGGGGCAGATGATCTGTAGGTACACTGCATGAGCGCTGTCCCTTGAAAAATAAAACCCTTTACTCAGACAAACACTTTTTTTTTTTAGACCCTTATAAATGGGAGAGAAGAAAAAAAACCACGTGCATCCACATCCAAGCAGCTCTATTTCAGATTTCACTTCCCACCCTTGTTCTTTATCTTGGTTTTCTGCATCTCTCTTTTTAATCTTCACGCTTGAGGCAGGAGGGCTCCGCTGGTATTTATGGTCTGTGCTGCTCGAAATCCGTAGAATCCTAGATTCAGAGAACGGCTTGAGTTGGAAGGGACCTTAAAGATCATCTAGTTCCAACCCCCATGCCCTGGGCAGGGACGTTGGAACGTTCTGATTCATTTCCCTGTACTGAGAAGACTTCTTCACACCTGCCTTCAGAAGAGGAACCGAGTCACGGCGAAGGCGCGCTGAACAAATAAGGGAGAGAAAAGTGACGTGAGGTATTTCTCAGCAGCTCCTTGGCCGTGGCTTGGGCTGAAAAACAGGAAATATCTGTGCTCTTGCACAGGGGTCTGGTGGGATTCGAATACGGGGATGGGCTCTTGAGCGGATTACCCCTCTCCGAGCCAAGAAGCGGAAATGTTTCAAGTGTGTCTTTTCCTTTGGAGAAGCCTTTTCTAAGGGCAAGGGGAAAGGAGCGGAGGTTTGGCCAGTTAAATGCTCTGCCTCAGCTGCTCCTCGAAGCACTTTGTTTATACACAGATGGGCTCTTCTACATTTATTATTAGAAAAGAGGTAGAAGTGCAGTTTTACACAGGCAGGTGTTATTTTCGGATTTCAAAGCACGGGCGGTTTCCTCCACCAAAAGCCGAGCTGTGGTGCTGACTGTGCTTGCTCACAGAATTCCTGCCAGAACTCCTTTCTCTCCTCTGGGTAGTCCCAAGGATTTTTATCTCCTCCTTTCTCTCAGTGGCTTTTCTCAGCATCTTCAATCTTCAAAGCCCATCTTAAAACCTTTGCTTGTATTCATGGTTTGGCTGGCCAAGCCTCCTTGTTACTTCTTCTTACCACTTCAGTGGTGCCCAGCGCCAGGACAAGGGGCACCGGGCACCAGCTGGAACCCAGGAGGTTCCATTTGAACATGAGGAGAAACTTCTTCGGCATGAGGGTGTTGGAGCCTGGCCCAGGCTTCCCAGAGAGGCTGTGGAGTCTCCACCTCTGGAGAGATTCCAAACCCACCTGGACAATGCGATGCTGGGCAACCTGCTCTGGGTGACCCTGCTGGAGCAGATGATTTCCAGAGGTCCTTTCCAACTCCTGCCATTCTATGATACTGGGATGAGTGTCATGGACATTTGAAGGCATCGAGTACGGGTACAGGACAAAAAGACTAGTCTGCCCTGATTTTATTATAGCTCTGCCTGCACCTTTACAATCCTCTATTTGAAAGTCACGTGATGATTTGATTATAGACAAATATATCGCAGAACAGACAAAAATCATCTCTTGATGATTTGATTGTGAAGAAATATATCGCAGAACAGACCAAAATGGTGATGGGTCTTTTGGCTGGTAAGTGTCGTAGCCACGTAGCGTTGGCAGGTGAGTGGACCAGTCGAGTGGGGTTATTTAGATGATCTCGAAGGTCCCTTCCACCCTAAGCCATTCAATGAATCTATAATTTCAGTACTTGCACATCTCTGATACCTCTTCAAAGGATCTCAAAGCACTTTACAAACGCTTCAGAAAACTCTTCACTCTGCTGCAGGTTTCACAGAGTTGATAAGACTTGTTTTGGACTTTGATAGCTGGAGGGAGTAACTTCTTCTCCAGGGTTTCCCACCAGCTGGGAAGAGAACTTGGGAAACGTGACCTTCCCAATCCTGTGCTCGTTTTGCCAGACCGTACTTCCTCTGTTGTTCAAGGTGAGGACAGGACGGTTAGAATTGATTTAGGTGCTTCTGGGAAGATGAAGTCACTGTGTTTGGATCTTTGCATCGTGCCAATAGAGAGATCCTAAGGGAAATCTCTTCCTTTAGTTTTTTTGTTTATATTCAGTCTAACGCACAGATGTAATTTGCAAGGAAATGTGAAGGAAAAGAGGTTTTGCTGGCCTCAGCAGTGTAGCTGGAGCGAAATGAGATGTCACAAGGATATCTGAAGTGTCTCTCAAGGTATGAAAAGAAGCTTTCTTCTCTGCCCTGCGCTGATTTTTTTAACTCTTTCCCCATGTGCACCTCTTGAACCCTGTGCGTGTTTTCTGTCAGCCTTTCTACAGGCTGCCTTCCACTCGTGGATTTTACTCACTGCCTTTGCTAAAATTTAAATGAATGCTTGGGGTTTTTTTTCCCTGAAAAGTTTCAGAACAGTAGGAGGAGGTTTGCGTGCTCTGCGCGACGTGGTGTCGGGGTTCCCAAGCTGACATTAGAACTACAGGTGTTGTAACTGGTGATAACTGTAACTGTTAGGACTGGAGGACTGACCAGGATCAGATAGTGACAGCTGGAATGAATCCCCACGACTATCACTGTAATCAAGTCTCTGGCCAAAATTTAATCCTCTGCACTTTTGCAACCCTTGTTGCTTCCTGTTAAGGCTGTTGTTTTTTCAGGCTGAAGGCAAAACCCGGCTGGAGTGTTACAGGTTATTGTGCAGCTCCTGTTTTGTTGATGGAAACAGGCTGGGATCCAGGACAGCAGTAAAAATGTTAGAACAGAAATCACAGAATGTCTTTGGTTGGAAGAGACCTTCGAGATCGTCTAGTCCAACCTTTGACCAAACACCGCAAGCTCACCGCTAAACCACGTCCCTAAACACCAGGTCCACAAGCCATTTAAATACCTCCAGGGATGGGGACTCCACCACTGCCCTGGGCAAACTATTCCAATGTTTAATGAGCCTTTCAGAGAAAAAATGGTTCCTAACGTCCAGTCGTGGTTTATATGACAAGCAAGTTGGCATTTTGGATACCTAGAGATTACATCCAGCAAGAGAGAGACGGTGGCTTTGCTGGTTTAGTAGTGATGAATTCTAAGAAGTGAAAATGCAAAAATTGGCCACTTGCTGAGGGATGAGCTCTTGGCAAAAAAATGTAAAATAAAATTGCAAGAGAGCCTGGGAGAATTTGAATGTGTTTTAATAGAAACACATCCCCACGGAATTTAAAACTGAACTAAAAAATGGAGTCAGCAGATACAATGTAAATGTGCTTAAAACCCAAGCACCTATGGATTTGTGTAGGAGAATGAAATGGGTGCTGTTTTATATATATATATATGTGAGGTAATCAAATACATCTATGTGTAGTAATAAAACCTCCTCACTAGGATACGATGCCGCATGAGGACAGGTATCCAGAAAGATTGTGGAACCTCCATCCTCGGAGATTTCCATGACTCTGCTATAAAAAGCAGGCCTGATCTAGCACTGGCAATAGTCCTGCTCCAGGCCAGGCCAAAGGCTGGACTAAACACCTCCAGAGGTCATTTCCAATCAACAATTCTGTCAATAATCCCAAACTTATTCTACCCTAAGATGTACTAGAATAAAATTCCGTGGCATTTTTAATTGCAAGAGGAGCAGTCTGACTTGCTCTTCCTTTTGTAGTCAGGTGGAGGCGGGCGTAGCAAAAATGAATCTTCAGAATTCCGTGAAGAAAACGTCTGGATATGTTTTTTTTAATATTTTTCCTTGTTGCCTTTCCATTAGTGACTTCCTAACCTCTCTCCTTGTCCTTGCTGGGTAAGCGACGGAGCTGATAATTCGTGTGGAGTGTAGCGGTTACTATCCAACTGCAAGAGAGCAGCTGATTTTGCAATGGATTCTAGCACGGAATTTCTTTTTACGGAGTCAAACAAGAAAATGCTTCTCTACAGTAACTGGAACTTGTCCTTTTAAAAAGTTCTATCATGTCACACAGCCCAGGCAGGTATCAGCCCTTCAAGAGTTTCATTCCATTTTTCCTAAGTGGATTCCGTGCAATATTAGCACTCAGTATAAATAGCAGTCAAATTCATGCTTGCTGTGGTTATGGGAGGTATCCTGGTGATGAGAGCACC